>JBBPBX010005187.1:1547-16184 GCA_038048925.1 Garcialebias charrua | reverse complement strand
TTCTTTAATTCCTGCTGCTTTTCTGTGGATAAGTACAGAAATATCTCTCCAAAGCATTATTATTATTATTATTATTATTATTATTATTATTATTATTATTATTATTATTATTATTATTATTATTATTATTATTATGATGATGATGATGATGATGATGATGATTATGATGATGATGATGATGATGATGATGATGATTGATTATTATTATTATTATTATTATTATTATTATTATTATTATTAGTAGTAGTAGTAGTAGTAGTATTAGTAGTATTATTATTATTATTACTATTATTATTAGTAGTAGTAGTAGTAGTAGTAATAGTAGTAGTAGTAGTAGTAGTAGTAGTAGTAGTAGTATTCGTAGTAGTATTATTATTATTATTATTGTTTTTTTTAAATATATTTTTATTCAAGAAAACACACACAGTTATGCAGAGTAACATGAATTAAAGTTTTCTTTTCTTTTTTCCTTTTTTTCCCCATTCACAACCTAACCCCACCCACCCCTATATACATGTAAAATAAGAAGAGAGATATGAAAAAATAAAAAATAAATAAATAAAGATAAATAAATATATAAATAAATAAAAAAGAGAAGACGGTGGGGGCGTGCCTCCTGACATGTCAATAACTAAGCATCCAGAGTAAAATATGTGTCTTAGGGCCTACAGGTTCATGGAAGGGACTTGAGATTCCTAAAGTACTCAATCATAGGGTCCCACTTGCTGTGGTATCCTTTTGTTGAGCCTCTAAAGAAGTGTTTAATTTTCTCTAATTTTAAGAAAAACATTAGCTCAGTGAGCCAGATTGAAACTTTGGGTGGTTCAGAGGATTTCCAATGCAGGGCTATATTTCTACGAGCTATCAAAGAAGCAAAGGTGAAAACGTCCTTCTTATCAGAGTCAGAGTCAGAGAGTCAGAGAGAATTTATTGTCATTTGCACCGCATGTAGTACATGTGTTGAAAACGAGATTATGTACACAGGGTCCCAGTTACATCCAACAACAAATGCAAGAGAAATACAATAATAACATCTAGGATTAACTAAGAGAGACATCAGCTAGTAATACACTAAGCCCTAATGTAGTAGAAAAACATCATTATAAACAGCAGCACGAACATGAGCAGATGGTCACAGATGAACGCAGCAACAAGAAACAGATCAGCATCAGTATGATGTGACATTTTGCAGTGTTTATTCTTATTATTTATTTATTCATGAGTCTGACAGCCTCAGGGTAGAAGCTGTTTCTCAGTCTAGTGGTTCTACATTTGATGCTCCTCAACCTCCGTCCCGAGGGGAGTGGTGCAAAGAGTGAGTGTGCTGGGTGAGTGAGGTCTTTCATGATGCAGGTGGCTCTTTTTCTGCATCTGGAGGTGTAAATGTCTGTGATGGTGGGGAGACTGACTCCCACAGACTTCTGTGCAGCCTTCACCACTCTCTGTAGAGCTTTTCTCTCTGCAACTGTGCAGCCTCCATGCCACACGTTGATGCTGGAGCACAGGACGCTCTCCACTGCACACCTGTAGAACGAGGTGAGGACTGGGCTTCTCAGACCGGCTCGTCTCAGCCGTCTGAGGAAGTAGAGTCTCTGATGACCTTTCTTGATCAGGCTGGTGGTGTTGTTGCTCCAGCTGAGGTTATCATTCATGTGTACACCCAGGTATTTGTAGCTGGAGACCACCTCCACCGCAGATCCACCTATATACAGTGGGGTGTGGGTGTGTTTGTTCCTTCTGAAGTCCACAATCATCTCCTTCGTCTTCTTCACATTCATGTGAAGGTTGTTCTCTTTGCACCAGCTCTCCAGATGTTCCACCTCCTGTCTGTAGCTGGATTCATCATTATCTGTGATGCATCCCACCACAGCTGTATCATCTGCAAACTTAACAATATGACAGCCTGGATGTGTGGCTGTACAATCATATGTGAGCAGAGTGAACAGAAGAGGGCTCAGCACACATCCCTGAGGAGAGCCAGTGCTGAGGGTGATGGTGGAGGAGGAGAAGTTGTGGATCTTCACGGACTGTGGTCTGTCTGTTAAGAAGTCTAAGACCCAGTTACAAATAGAGGGGCTTAGTCCAAGTGTGGATAGTTTGTCTATCAGAGTTTGGGGGATCATGGTGTTGAAGGCAGATGTGAAGTCCACAAAGAGCAGACGCACGTATGAGTCCTTCTGATCCAGGTGGGTGAGAGCAGTGTGGACCACGGAGGAGATGGCGTCCTCTGTTGATCGGTTCTCACGGTATGCATATTGATGAGGGTCCTCGTTGATGTTGACGGCTGTCTTGATGTGGGACATGACCAGTTTCTCAAAACATTTAGCGACTATCGGGGTGAGAGCCACCGGTCTGTAGTCATTCAGACCAGTCACTGTGGAGCTTTTTGGGACTGGGATGATGGTGGCGGTCTTCAGGCAGGTGGGAACTGACTCCAGTGCAAGTGAGGTGGTGAAGATGTCAGCCAGCACCTCACAGAGCTGGTCCGCACATTCCTTCAGAACTTTCCCTGGGATGTTGTCTGGACCCGTAGCTTTATGAGGGTTGATCCTTCTGAGACTGCCTCTCACTTCTGCTGCGGTCACTTTGAGGTGCTCCTCGTCTGGTGATGAGGTGAGTCTGGTGCTAGTTGGTCTGTTTGGATCATCAAAACGTGCATAAAACTTATTGAGGGCATCAGGCAGGGATGGGTCCCTGGGGCATTGTTTGCTTTTGCCCTTGTAGTCTGTTAAGCATTTGATGCCCTGCCACATGCTCCTAGGATCATGTGAGGTGAACTGTCCCTCGATCCTCTGTGCATACGCGGCTTTGGCCTTCTTTATCAACAGTTAATGTAGATTCTTCAGTCAACACTCCGAATATTGCCAATTCTGCAGACGGTTTGATCCTGGTATTAAACGCATCATTTAGTGTTTTACAGAAAGATGACCAAAATTCAGTTAATTTCGGGCAAGTCCAAAACATATGGGTCATATGTGCTGGGGCAAGGTGACACCACTCACATCTATCATCAATGTCACTATATATTTGAAGCAAACATGAGGGAGACCATATATTGTGTCTTTAAACACATATAGTGCCACCCAGATGTAACTAAAGGATTTTAACAGGGGTCAGTATTAAGCTGACCTCTTTATCCTTAATTAATTTACTTATTCAGATTGAATAGTAATTTCACGGATTCTTTTCTTTTTCAGTTTACCCAATATTTCTGTGATCTTTATGATGGATAAATAAATAAAGCCATAGAGTGACAATGGACACGTTAACTTAGTTGGTATGCCAAAGACACTACCATTTATTTAAAATAAATCACTAAATTAACACCATTACACTTGATTGACATGATTTCACTTTCTTTCAATTTAATACGTCAGCACACTTGAATTACAACACAACAGACCTAAATACAGGGTGTTAAACATATTTAGTCTGAGGGCTCTATGACTTAATTAGTTTCCAGCTTAGAATTTGAGGGAAAAGAATAGGAGGAAAGATGGAGAGATGGTTTAAAGGAAATTATCGTGAGCATGTTACCAAAAGTGACACTTTTCATCCGACTTCTGCTAAAATCCAGGTACGTTTGTAAACAGCTCTTTACCTTTTGACGACAGCCCGGTAAGAGAGAAGACCTTGTAGCTTTTCAGATGCACGGGTCCTTGTGGGAACCAGTACCTCCGAGCAGGTTATTCATTTACGTTTTCAACGTCTCCTGGGTTCTGCATCGACCATCAGAAAATGCATCAGCTTCAGGCCTCTGACTTCAAGATAACTATTCCATGAAGGAATAAACAAAGTTTTGAGCTTTCGCTCGTTCGAGGTGGACTCATAACAGCATGTTATCAGTCCCAGCTGGATGACGAGTCCTTAGCGTGTGACTGGTGGTCATTCAGCCCTTTGGGGAACCTCATCAGGGCATTGAGGTCCTCAGCAAACTCTGAAGCGTTTCAGCAAAACTTAGAACTTAAAAAGAAGATCATGAGATGAGAGAAACTTGTCTCTTTTCCATTGGTCCACGGACCAGTCGAGCAGTTCACTTGTGTTATCACGACCCAAGGTTACAGCCAGCAGCAGAGAGAAATGTTTAGGAAAAAGACAGAGAGTGCTGGAGCCCTTCTCTTAAAAACAACAGATTAAGTGTCTTCTGCCTTTCTTAAACAAAATGGCCGGGTCTCGGTGACCCGAGACTTCAACTTTAACATAGCAGGAGTGACACAGTAATACTCCATATTAAAAGAATAACAGCATATAACATATATCATGAAAATGGCAAAAGTTATTCTTTTGATCACATTAGAATAAAATCAAAGATAGAAATTGTCTCTTTTGGTGACTATGTTCTAAGATTACAACTAATGGAATGATTTTGTAGTAAATGTCTTGCTTTACTGAAAGGTCAGTAAAGGTCATCTCTGGAACAGTTCAAAAATACACAGGTGTATCAAAGTGGACATGGTCATGCCCACTACATATTCTAGAGAGTTTCGACTTAGTAAAGTAGGTTCTATGAAGGACTTTGAATTGTATCAAGCTAAGCCGTGCACAGGATGAAGTTCCATTGATTTTTTTCAGAGCACTGTCCAAAGATCACCAGAAACCATAAATCCCAGTTCTTCAGACCACACATTCCTAAGCCTGTCTAATGTCGATTCACGAAGAGAGGTAATTATGTTAGAAATGTTTGCTATGTGTTTCTTAATATGCATGGGGTTACGTAAGATTTTTTCAAGTCCCGAGTCTGTTGGAGATGTAGGAAAAGTTGGGCTCTGGCTTTTAATAAAATGACGGACTTGAAAATATCTGAATAGATCATGTTTTTGTAGATGGAATTTGGACGAAAGGACACTGAAACTAGCAAAAATACCATCTATATAGATATTGTCACACGTATCCAGACCATTCCTCCTCCACAAAGCAAAGGTATGATCCATTCTAGCTGCAAGGAAAAGGTGGTTATGAGAAATAGGGCTGTATAAAGAAAATTCCTTTAATTTAAAATGTTGTCTGAATTGTGTCCATATTCTAAGAGAAGAAGATACAACAGGATTAGAAGTGAATTTAGAGGGTGAAAATGGTAATCCAGTGGTGATCAAAGCAGAGAGTGAGGTGGTGCGGCAGGAATTTGCTTCAATCCTACACCAATCCAATTGTGGATTTTGATACCAATATATGATTTTTTGAATATTAGATGCCCAATAGTAATTTCTTATGTTGGGTAAAGCCATACCCCCCTTCTCTCTAGGCCTTTCCAAAAACTCTCTACGAATCCTTGCATTTTTATTTGCCCAAATAAAAGAGGAGAGCATTTTATTTAGGGATTGAAAAAAGGATTTAGTCAGAAATATTGGAATACACTGAAACAAATATAGCAGACGGGGTAACACGTTCATTTTTATGCAGTTAATTCTTCCTGGAAGAGATAAAAAGAGATTAGACCATCTCTTAAAGTCAGCTTCCAATTTAAGCAAAAGAGGTTTAAAGTTCTTTTCATAGAGATCGGAAAAGGCACGGGTGATATGTATACCTAAGTATTTAAATCCAGATTTTGATATTTGAAAAGGGAGTGCAGTGTCTGGTAATTGAAGTGCCAAATCATTAATTGGAAAGCATTCACTTTTAGAAAAATTTAATTTATAACCCGAGAAATTCCCAAAGTCATTGAGGATATTGACAATATTAGGGATAGATGATAATGGGTCAGAAATGTATAGCAGTAAGTCGTCAGCATATAAAGAAATTTTATATTCAGTATCAAACCTACGAATACCAAGGATATTAGAGGTTGATCGAAGTTTTATTGATAGGGGCTCAATAGCTAAGGCAAATAAAAGTGGACTAAGAGGACATCCCTGATGTGTACCCCTCGAGAGAGAAAATAGGTGAGAAGATATCTTATTTGTGATTACTGATGCCTTGGGTGATGTATATAATAAACGTATCCAGGATATAAAATTCAAACCAAAGCCAAACTTTTCCAATACGGTAAATAAGTAACTAAATTCTATTCTGTCAAATGCTTTTTCCGCGTCTAGAGAGACAACTACTTCAGGAGTCTCATCAGACGCAGGAGAGTGGATAATACTTAAAAGTTTGCGAATATTTGTAAAGGAGTGTCGATCCTTTATAAAACCAGTTTGATCTGATGAGACGATATTGGATATAATATTCTCAAGTCTAGAGGCTAGTAGTTTGGCCAGAATTTTAACGTCAACATTGAGCAAGGATATAGGTCGATATGACCCACATTCTTTCGGGTCTTTGTTAGGCTTTAAAAGAAGTGAAATGGAAGCCTCCGTTAAAGTTTGTGGTAGATGGTTCTGATTGAAGGAGTGAATAAACATCTCCAGTAGTAAGGGAGCGAGTTGGGAAGAAAACTTCTTATAAAATTCAACGGTGAAACCATCTGGTCCAGGTGATTTGCCACTCTGCATTTTATGAATGGAGTCAGAGATCTCTTGTAATTTTATGGCCTCTTCAAGGCTATCTTTGACTTCTGTGTCTACTTGAGGTATATCAATGTTATCCAAAAAGGATATCATTTCAGATTTATCTTGTGGAGAGGAAGAAGTATATAACTTGGAATAGAAATCTCTGAAGGCGTTGTTTATCTCTATCGGGTCTACAGTCAAGGAATTTGAAGTGTTGCGTATCTGCGGTATAAGACGGGACATTGATTTACATTTAAGTTGATAAGCCAAAAGGCGGCCTGCTTTATCTCCATGTTCGTAATATTGTCCTTTCAGCCAAAGTTGATGTTTTTCAGTCATTTCTGTTGACAATAAGTCATATTCTGTTTTCAGTGTAATCCTATCTTTATATAGCTCAAGCGTTGGGGTAGTAGAGTATTGCAGATCAATTTGTTTTATTGATTCAAGGAGTTCTTTCGTTTTTTGTTTTCTTTCCCTATTACGTGAGACAGAATAAGAAATGATTTTCCCTCTTATGACCACTTTAAGTGTTTCCCATAACGTAGATGGTGATATTGAATCAGATCTGTTAAAGTATAACTCATCAATTTCTTTACCAATGAATTCACAGAAAACTATATCTGATAATAGGGATGTGTCTAATCTCCAGATTTTTGATTGTGTGACATTTTGAGAAAATGAGATATCCAGGGAAACCGGTGCGTGGTCTGATTCAACAATTGTATGGTATTCAGTTCTCTTAGTAAAAGGGAGGAGTGTCTTATCGATGAAGAAAAAATCAATGCGACTATATGTGTGGTGAACATGTGAAAAGTAGGAAAATTCCTTTTTATGTGGGTTAAAGAACCTCCAGCCCACTTTCTCAGGAAACTCACCTAGAGCAATAGACATTTTAGAGCGTGTCAAAGTTTTTGGACTAGAGCGGTCCAAAGCTGGGTCCATAACCATGTTAAAGTCACCTGATAAAATAAGACTATGCCTGTTTAGGTCAGGAAAGAGAGAAGTCAGTTTACGTATAAAACTAACATCATCCCAATTTGGTGCATAAACGCTAGCTAGGATTACTGGAGTATTAAATAGTAACCCAGATACTATTACAAATCGTCCCTGGGGGTCAGAAATGGTCTGGTGTGGCGTGAACAATACTTTTTTGTGTATCAGAATGGCTGTCCCGCGTGCTTTGTTATTAAAGTTAGAATGGTAACTCTGTCAAATCCAGTTCTTCTTAAGTCTGTTATGATCCGCCAACTTTAAATGAGTTTCTTGTAAAAATATTATCTCTGCATTTAGCCTCTTTAAATGAGAAAAAATCCTAGCTCTCTTGTTGGGTCCATTCATCCCTTTCACATTCCAGGTAATAAAACGTGTCGAACTTACACCTATATCCACCCTGACATTATCAGCGTTGTGTAACATATGACCACTTCAGAAACGAAGAGCAGGATAAGCACACCCCCACGTCTGTTGATAACAAAACAAAAATAACCCAAATATTAATAGTAAGTAAACGAAATAATAAAACATTAGTAACAATAAATACAATTCTCTCTTCAACCCCAAACCAAATATAACCTATGCCTGTCCCCAAAACATGGGCAGACTGCAGGTCCTCTTCTAACTCCTGAACCTTCCGATACACCATCTCCTATTGACCCGTGAAGAGCCTATGACCTTTAACAATAATCAGTCATATTAGTTGAAACCATTTTGATAGTAAAATTAAAATGAAAACCACATAGTCAAGCTTGAGAAATAAAAATTAAAAAAAAAAGGGGGGGGACAAAATGAAAAGTACTGTACTTAGTTATTATAATCAGTTAGATCATATAAAGTTGTTATAGCCGATTAGATCACCCGAAGCAAAAAGTTCATAGTCATAGATGTTCGGCAATAAATTATATCAAAAAACCACTCAATCCAGCAAAATTACGGTAAATAGAAAGTAAATACTGTATAACTGATTAGATCATTCAAAGCAAAGTTTGGTGAAAGTCCAGAGTCACATTTGTTTAATAATAAATTAAGGTGAATTCCGTGTGGTCTAGCAAAATTAAATAATAATAAACCACTTAGTCCATCAAGATTAAGTAAAGAGTCATTGTAACCAGTTAGACAACCAAAGCACACTTTTGGTCCAAATTTAAATAACAATAAAAGTTATTATAGTCATTTAAATAACCCAAAGCATACTCTTGCAAAAAGTTCAGAATCTCGTATGCAAAAGAAAATTAATGTGTAAACCACACACACAAAAAATAATAATAATTAAATAATAATAATTAAAAAAAAAATAATAATAATAATAAAATAAAATAAAATAAAAATAAGAAAATTAAATAAGTACCCTATGTTCTTATAACCAAATAGGTCACCGGACGCAACCTTTTGGCATAAGTTAATCAAGCGTGTTAGTAAATAAAAAAAATTAAAAATAATAATAATAATTAAAAAAATAATAATAATAATAATTAAAAAAAAGTAATAATAATAATAATTATTATTATCCTAAGTTATTGTAACCACTTATGTTAACCAAAGCAAATTATAGTAAGAAATCAGACTCACATACATGTTCGAGCGTCCTCCAGACAGAAAGGTGGTTTCTATGTTTCAGTGATGTGAGGTGCAACCAGCAGCAATTAGCTACATTACAGTTAGCCATCTTCTGCAACCACCTGTTTCTCGTAATAAGCCCGTGCTTCCTCCGGTGTCTTAAAGTCGAGGGATTGTCCCTTATGAGAAACCCGTAGGGTAGCTGGGTAGCGCAGGCGAAATTTTACACCTTTCTTGTAGAGATCTTGTTTTACGCCGTTGAATTCTGCACGTTTCCTCGACAAGGTAGGGCTATAGTCTGGATAAATCCTCAGTGTGGTCCCCTGGTAGGTGATTGAGTGTTGCCTTGCCCACTGAAGTAGTCGTTCCTTCTCCTGGTATCCTTGGAAGCAAATCACGAAGGGACGCGGTGTGTGGTTAGAGCTGCTGGGCTTCGCACCCACCCTGTGTGCTCGTTCCAGCACCGGGGCAGAGTCAAACAGAGTGTTGCTGCTCGTGAACTCCTTTAGCACTTTCGACATGAAGTTAGTTGTGTTCCCCACACCTTCGCTGCCTTCAGGAATGTTTATAATCCTCAAGTTATTGTGGCGTGATCTATTTTCAAGGTCTTCAATACGATCCAAGAGTGCCACGTTTTGAGCTTTTAGAACTTCGACAGCAGATTCGGTTGCACATAGTTTATCAAAGTTGTCACCCGCAAGCGATTCAGACGCAGTTAGGCGTTGCTGCATAAGGCCCATAGTTTCTGATAGAGCGCTCACCGAAGCTTGTAATGGCACAAGCGATGCTTGAATTAAAGTAGAAATGTCTTCCTTCAAGCTTTCACGTTGTTTTGTTAGCTCCTGAACTAACTGTGTCATCGTGATTCCATCGCTTTTAGTAAGGTTAGCGTCAGAAGAGCTAGCGTCCGAAGAGTTAGCTTCTGAAGCCATGGTAGCTAACTTACTAGCAATGGTGTTCCGCGTGGTCATCGAGGAGGTTTCTTTTTCTTTTTGCTTCTTGGTAGCCATGAGCAGGTCAAAAGATGTTGAGCACTGTAACACTTATAGTTACTCCTGACTCGTGGTGAAAAAAGTTAGTTTGGTCTCAAAAGTTACAGGTTGGGTCGGAGCTCTTCACACGCGCTACCTACTCCACCATGGCCGAAACCGGAAGTCCTATCTTCAACACTTTTATACCCTTGAATTTGTAAATACCTTTGCAAAAATATCAATAAAAATATGTGAAAAAAATGGTTACTGTTGCACCGAGGGACTGAGACAAATGCAATTTCAATCCTGTGTATGTCCTGTACATATTGCAGTTTTGACAATAAAGTTGACTTTGACTTTGACAAGCACATGGAGCAAACCTATTTTTTGCTCTCCCTCCTCAAGGGGCTGGCTGGGAATGGTAGAGATGTGTGAGGGTGTGGGGGATGGGGCTGAAGTAGTTGTGGAAGATAGAGGGGGAAGGAAGTGAACGAGTGAGAAATTGGGAGGGAAAAGAAGGGGGGAGGTTGGGTATGCAAGGCAAGCACATGCTGAGCAGAACATTGGATTCATTGAAGAAAAAGCGCGCTATCCATTCATGCCCCATCTATGGAGATAGGACGATGCCGAAATGGGCGTGGACAAATACAGAAGGGGCGTGAACAAATACAGATCTCACGAGAGCAAATACATGCCTCGAGGGAGCAATTTACTCTCGTGCGAGCGCAAATCAGCCCCGCGCGTGTAATGGGGATGAGCGCGAGCGTAGAAAAGAGATCCGAGCGCGCGCACGTGCGCTCGGAGGACAACTACATGCTCTCGCGTGCAAAATGTTTCTACTGACAGACTCTCCCTCTCGCTCACGGTTCAGACTTTTGGCAGCCAGTGGGAGGATCCAGACCACGACACATGATTGGCTGCAGTCTTCCTGTCCTCTGTGATTGGGTGTAACACTTCCTGAACCTGAAAATGTAAAATACTGTAAATAGATACCTCTGGACTATTGAGAATGAACTTTCTTGTTAAATAAATAGATTTATCTAAATATACTTCAAGTACATTGTTATAAAATATATTTTGTTGCACTTTATGAAGTACTATTTTTTGCTAAATATAAAATACATTTCAATCAAATATATTTCTAAAAGGAATCTTCATATAAACTTTTTAACTGCACGTTTCATTCAACCTTTATTTATGCATCTCATTGAGCCTCGAGGACTCATTTACAAGAGAGACAAACAAAGAATGATGACAACAGTGACAACAATAGACAGTTAAAAGAGGCATACAGATTTTTTTTAACAAATTAAAATAAGATGGCGAACTTACAGCCATTGCTTTTGGAGGTGAAAGAAAAGATTGATGACTCAAGAGGTGAAATTTATACATTAACAGACAGGCTTTCTCTCTGCAAAAACGTTTTCCTAACTATTCATTCATTCAACCTTTATTTAGTCAGGTAAATCTTATTGAGCTTCGAGGGCTCATTTACGAAAGCGACCTGCTACAAACTAAAGAATGATGAACATCAATGATACAAATACATTAAACAATAAACAAAAGAAAAGAAAAAGTTGCAAAAACATTACAAGGTAGATGTACAAAAAATATCAAAGACAGGAACATATCTGCATTGGTTTTTGCCAGGATTCCAACAGATTCTGAAAACCATCCAGAGAGGTCAGGGCCGAGAGCTTCAATATATAACTACAGTACAGTATATATAATATATAACTATAACTGCTGCTACCCCACAATGCACTGCCAACTCAAAATTCTCCTTCAAAATAAAATACCGATAGATCAAAACTGTGGACGTTTTCTTTTTTCTTCATTTTCAAACTAAATTATTAAGACATTTCCAACTTCCAGAACAGTAGTAATACCCAAAAGATGAACTTGTGTTATAGAATATTTTCTGTACAGACATTATCCCACTGCTTTATTCACATGAGAGTAACAGGGGACCTAAAATCAAAACAAACTGATAGTTCTAATCTGACAATGTTGCAGCGTTCAAATATTATGTACCGGTATATTAATACAATGTGTGTGTGTATCATGTATATACTGTACAGTATAACATACACACAGTGTATGTTATACTGTACAGTATAACAACACACATGTATTTGTATTATTTAATGACAGATTTGTTACGTAAATGCTTTAACAGATATTTACTCACATTTTAGTACTATTTTAGCTTCTTGTGCACTTTTCTCTTCTTTTATTCATGTCAAAATTGTGCAAAAATAAATTACCAAACAATTCATTATAAAATATGTTAAATGTAAAACAAGCTTTAATAAAGTACTTTTACTATTATTTATACTGTTTATTAATTACATCATCTCAAGTCAGCAGGAGCAACATCACCACCATCATCATCACAACAACACAAAACTGAGTGATGTAAGTTTAAAGCTCCACTGACATGATTTTTTAACTTTTCATAAAATGGCTCAACATAAATACAGTATCTTGTGTTCAACTATGTTCGTTTTTGCAAACAAACTTATATATATATATATAATTTTGATTTAAATTTGATTTTAAACTTTGGGCCGTGTTTATTCATGGGAAATCCGATTACACACGAATGCACCACTGTGACGTAGTGTGCGGCAGAGCCCTGGGCTTGTCAGTGCGCATGTGTCAGCTGCTCGCCAGCAGATCGCGTTTTTTGTTTGTTTTTGTTTTTACTTGAAAATTGCTGTTACGTTGTGTTGCGTTTGGGTGTTCTAGTATCATCAGTGAACAAGTGAGCCTTTTCACTTTCCCAAAAGATGAAATACTTTGTGAAGGATGCAACAAAGCTGCACCCTTGGACCCCCGCCTCCCTCCACCTGAAGTTCAGGCTGAATGGTAAGTCTCATACAGCATCAGTCCTAAATTAGATCCTGCTGTTTCTTGTTTCATCCCCCAAACAATTTTCTGCTTCCCACAACTGAAGACAAATAACTCAAATCTTCACATAGATTGCTAAATATGTCAGGTTTTAAATTGTCCGCTATTAAAGAGACCAGAGCCCTCTGCCTCACACTACGTCACAGATGGTGCATTCGTGTGTAATCGGATTTCCCATGAATAAACACGGTGCGAAGTTTAAAATCAATCTTAAATCAAAATTAAATATATTTATAAGTTTGTTTGCAAAAACGAACATAGTTGAATGATAAAAGATATTTATGTTGGGCAATTTTATGCATAGTTACAAAATCATGTCACACCACCTTTAATCTGCACAAACATTTTTAATCAGGGCTCAAAATGTTTATCTGTGAAAGAAATGTGCAAGGAAATAAACTAGTATCACTCTACAGGCACATTTTGTGAGAGGGCACTTCACAAAGACACAGTCAGGCCGTGTGAGACTGAAGGAGGTTCCAACCTGTATAAATAAAGGTTGAATGAATGAAACCATTTGTTTTCATCGCCCAGAACCAAATGAGAAGTCCAGCAGAACTTCCACTGACCAGTGATCACACACATTGTTCTAAAGTTCCTGTTTTTACTTTTCTACATTCACCTTATAATCTAGCTGTTTTTGCCATCTTATTTTAATTTGTTAAAAAAAATCTGTATGCCTCTTTCATAACTGTCTATTGTTGTCACTGTTGTCATCATTCTTTGTTTGTAGCCAGGTCTCTCTTGTAAATGAGTCCTCGAGGCTCAATGAGATGCATAAATAAAGGTTGAATGAAACATGCAGTTAAAAAGTTTATATGAAGATTCCTTTTAGAAATATATTTGATTGAAATGTATTTTATATTTAGCAAAAAATAGTACTTCATAAAGTGCAACATATATTTTATAACAATGTACTTGAAGTATATTTAGATAAATCTATTTATTTAACAAGAAAGTTCATTCTCAATAGTCCAGAGGTATCTATTTACAGTATTTTACATTTTCAGGTTCAGGAAGTGTTACACCCAATCACAGAGGACAGGAAGACTGCAGCCAATCATGTGTCGTGGTCTGGATCCTCCCACTGGCTGCCAAAAGTCTGAACCGTGAGCGAGAGGGAGAGTCTGTCAGTAGAAACATTTTGCACGCGAGAGCATGTAGTTGTCCTCCGAGCGCACGTGCGCGCGCTCGGATCTCTTTTCTACGCTCGCGCTCATCCCCATTACACGCGCGGGGCTGATTTGCGCTCGCACAAGAGTAAATTGCTCCCTCGAGGCATGTATTTGCTCTCGTGAGATCTGTATTTGTTCACGCCCCTTCTGTATTTGTCCACGCCCATTTCGGCATCGTCCTATCTCCATACCCATCCAGTCTCCTATTCATTACACTCCCACTCCTCTTGCCGTGTTCATGTAGTGGATTGATCTGTGCACCTTCTGCAGATGATTCAAAATTCCCAGTGACAATATCAGAATTTTTACATAAGTCTACATGAATTTATTTAAAGTATATGTCAAAACAGACAAGAGCAAACAACTTATTAGAGCCACAGGGCCCTGCTATCTCGGTGGCTGTTTTTAACTAGACTAGGGAGAACTCATCTACTCCAGATGGGTCGTTTATTTGCATAACAAACCCTTGGCCTTGTGTAACAAAGTTTGGAGTGTTTCGGCTCACCTTATTTCCTCAGTATCCTCCACCCTGATGCACTCAAAATTAGATGCATTTCAAATGAAGAAGCATGTTGCAACGGTGCATAAAAGACATGA
>JBBPBX010005186.1:62151-73109 GCA_038048925.1 Garcialebias charrua | reverse complement strand
GGTGCCATGATTGGGTATAAAAGCAGCTTCCTTGACATGCTCAGTCATCCACATAGAAGGATGGGGCGAGGGTCACCACTCTGTGAACAAATGCGTGGGCAAATTGTCGAACAGTTCAAGAACAACTTTTCTCAACGAGCTATTGCAAGGAATTTAGGAATTTCACCATCTACGGTCCGTAATATCATCAAAAGGTTCAGAGAATCTGGAGAAATCACTACACGTAAGGGGCAAGGCCGAAAACCAACATTGAATGCCCGTGACCTTCGATCCCTCAGGCGGTACTGCATCAAAAACCGACATCAGTGTGTAAAAGATATCACCACATGGGCTCAGGAATACTTCAGAAAACCACTGTCAGTAACTACAGTTCGTCGCTACATCTGTAAGTGCAAGTTAAAGCTCTACTATGCAAAGCAAAAGCCATTCATCAACAAGATCCAGAAACGCCGCCGGCTTTGCTGGGCCCGAGCTCATCTGAGATGGACTGATGCAAAGTGGAAAAGTGTTCTGTGGTCTGATGAGTCCACATTTCAAATTGTCTTTGGAAACTGTGGACGTCGTGTCTTACGGACCAAAGAGGAAAAGAACCATCAGGACTGTTATAGGCGCAAAGTTCAAAAGCCAGCATCTGTGATGGTATGGGGGTGCATTAGTGCCCAAGGCATGGGTAACTTACACATCTGTGAAGGCACCATTAATGCTGAAAGGTACATACAGGTTTTGGAGCAACATATGCTGCCATCCAAGCGACGTCTTTTTCATGGACGCCCCAGCTTATTTCAGCAAGACAATGCCAAGCCACATTCTGCACGTGTTACAACAGCGTGGCTTCGTAGCAAAAGAGTGCGGGTCCTCCCCTGGCCTGCCTGCAGTCCAGACCTGTCCCCCATTGAAAATGTGTGGCGCATTATGAAACGTAAAATACGACAACGGAGACCCCGGACTGTTGAACAACTTAAGCTGTACATCAAGCAAGAATGGGGAAGAATTCCACCTGAAAAGCTTCAAAAATTGGTCTCCTCAGTTCCCAAACGTTTACTGAGTGTTGTTAAAAGGAAAGGCGATGTAACACAGTGGTAAATATGTCCCTGTGCCAACTTTTTTGCAATGTGTTGCTGCCATTGAATTCTAAGTTAATGGTTATTTGCAAAACAAAATAAAGTTTCTCCGTTCGAACATTAAATATATTGTCTTTGCATTCTATTCAGTTGAATATGGGTTGAAAAAGATTTGCAAGTCATTGTATTCTGTTTTTATTTGCGATTTGCACAACGTGCCAACTTTTCTGGTTTTGGGCTTGTATATATATATATATATATTATATATATATATATATGTATATATATATATATATATATGTATATATGTATATATATATATATAGTATATGTATATATATATATGTATATATATATATATATATATATATATATATATGTATATATATATATATATATATATATATATATATATATATATATATATATATATATATATATATATATATATATATTAGGCATGTAACGGTTGTAGTGGGTGTACCGAACCGTTTCGGTACAACACGTTCGGTTCGGTCCACCTCCGTACCGTTTCGGTTATTTTTTCACTCATTGAACGTTAATATATGCGCCGCGGAACAAAATTTCCTGGGCGCGTTTCAGCACGGAGCTATTATCGCGCAGCACGCGCAGCATTATTAGCCATTAGCTGCTCGCTCCGGTCTCCTGTTTGGGAACGTTATGGCTTTCTTGTTAAGACGAGCGCACATTCAAAGCTGTGTTTGTGGACGTTGTTTCATGAAGACTGGCTCTGCAGCAGCTGCGTGACGCAGCTCTCTGCAGCAGCAACACGTCTAACGTGAACGCGCTGGAAACTACGTCATCGGAATGTGAACGAAGAAACAGCAGCTGTTGCAGAAACACCGCTAACAGCAGCTGCATTTAAACAACTTTTATCAGGTAAATCCAAGCGGTCCAGAGCAATAACACAAACTGTATGAGTTTTTAATGATCTGAATCTACTCTGAATGTTGTTATATGCACAGGCTTTAAAGTTATTGATCCTCGCTACGAACATCCATCACTCAAAAAGTTCAGAACTTTATGAAAAAATTAAAGCTGATGTCAACAAGCCCTGGAGCTGAGCTCTGATGATGATGATGATGATGAGTGAGAGCTTCAACCGTTCAAGAAGAGGTATTGTTCTTTTATTATTATTATCTAAATAATCTTTTTTATTTAAAATCATAATCTTATTAACTTTTTTTTTTATCTCTGTGTTTTATTTCCAGTCTGTGACAGAGGTAGCTGCTCTCCCACTTCAGGGACAGACATCCACCAGAGATCACCTGCAGCTAAGAAGTGTGTGATGACTGAACTGAACTTTGAACTGTTCCAGGACCTGTCCCACCAAGAAGAAGTTGTGAGTACAGTAATGAGGACAAATACAGCCACACTGCTGCTACTGGACAAAAACTTGATTAGTTAGATTGTAAACAGTCTGTTGCTGCTTATTGTTCTGACTGTTATTGTATTTATTAAGATTTTTATTATTGTTAATATAGTTTATTTATTGTAGAGTGCTGTTTATTTAAAATATCATCCAAATGGGTCACTTTTATTTATTACTACAATACAATACAAACATATTTTTGGCATATTTTCAAAATAAACATTTTGTAAGTCTTTATTTTGTCTTTTTTTTTGTACCGAAAATAAACCGAAAATAAACCGAACCGAGCCCTCCTTGTAATTGAACCGAACCGAAATGTGATTTTAGCGTACCGTTACACCCCTAATATATATATATATATATATATATATATATACATATATATATACATATATATATACATATATATATACATATATATATATACATATATATATACATATATATATATATATATATATATATATATATATATACATATACATATATATATATATATATATATATATATATATATATATATATATATATATATATATATATATATATATATATATATATATATATATATGTATATATATATATATATATATATATATATATATCAGTGGCGGGCCGTGCATTTCACACCTAGGCCTTCAGTAGTGCTCCGTCTGAATCAATCCAAGCCTCAATAACTATTTTATGGCTATAAACTTCTACTACAGGTACAGCTGCGACACACATAAAAAAAGCATAAAAAATAACCTGATAAAACTGCAATATTATTTAGGAATATAACAACATTTTACTCACCAAAAATGCTGATTATTTGTTATTACACTGTCTTTAATATTATATTAATAATTGATAATAAATATTTAATATCCCCAGGTAATAATTTGAGGTCTCAACTTCTGTTATGATCTTGTCTGATATTAGACAGAGTTTTGTGTGAGACAATAAAAAGATGGCAAAAAGGCTGAACAGGACACATAATGTATTATAAAATTATAAAATGAATAAATAAAATAAAATAAAAATAAAAAATGTTAGTTGAACCTTTGAAATTTTGAGTTTTTTTTTAAAAACACAAATACAATTTCTACCTGGATCAGAAGGACTCATACGTGCGTCTGCTCTTTGTGGACTTCACATCTGCCTTCAACACCATGATCCCCCAAACTCTGATAGACAAACTATCCACACTTGGACTAAGCCCCTCCATTTGTAACTGGGTACTAGACTTCTTAACAAACAGACCACAGTCCGTGAAGATCCACAACTTCTCCTCCTCCACCATAACCCTCAGCACTGGCTCTCCCCAAGGATGTGTGCTGAGCCCTCTTCTGTTCACTCTGCTCACATATGATTGTACAGCCACACATCCAGGCTGTCATATTGTTAAGTTTGCAGATGATACAGCGGTGGTGGGATGCATCACAAACAATGATGAGTCCAGCTACAGACAGGAGGTGGAACACCTGGAGAGCTGGTGCAAAGAGAATAATCTTCACATGAATGTGAAGAAGACAAAGGAGATGATTGTGGACTTCAGAAGGAACAAACAAACACACACCCCACTGAACATAGGTGGATCTGCGGTGGAAGTGGTCTCCAGCTACAAATACTTGGGTGTACACATGAATGATAACCTCAGCTGGAGCAACAACACCACCAGCCTGATCAAGAAAGGTCATCAGAGACTCTACTTCCTCAGACGGCTGAGACGAGCTGGTCTGAGCAGCCCAGTTCTCACCTCCTTCTACAGGTGTGCAGTGGAGAGCATCCTGTGCTCCAGCATCAACGTGTGGCATGGAGGCTGCACAGTTGCAGAGAGGAAAGCTCTACAGAGAGTGGTGAAGGCTGCACAGAAGTCTGTTGGAGTCAGTCTCCCCACCATCACAGACATTTACACCTCCAGATGCAGGAAAAGAGCCACCTGCATCATGAAAGACCTCACTCACCCAGCACACACACTCTTTGCCCCACTCCCCTCAGGACATAGGTTGAGGAGCATCAAATGTAGAACAACTAGACTGAGGAACAGCTTCTACCCTGAGGCTGTTAGACTCATGAATTAATAAATAATAAGAATAATCACTGTGAAATATCACATCATGCTGATGCTGATCTGTTTTCTTGTTGCTGTGTTCATCTGTGACCATCTGCTCATACAGACTCATGTTCGTGCTGCTGTTTATATATAATGATGTTTTTCTACTACATTAGGGCTTAGTGTATTTCTAGTTGATGTTTTCTTAGTTAATCCTAGATGTTATTACTGTTTTTCTCTTGCATTTTGTTGTTGGATGTAACTGGGACCCTGTGTACATAATCTCGTTTTCATCACATGTACCACATGCGGTGCAAATGACAATAAAGACTCTCTGACTCTGACTGACTCTGACAATTTACAGATATATGAAAGGGAAAAAAACAACATATAAAATGAAAGGTAGCAACAGATGAAAAAAAATCATATTTGCTCCTTCTTAAAACAAAATAAATTCAAACAATCAATTCAAACAATAATTATCTATAAATAATATAACAAAACTCACCAGAGTGTGTGGAACAAACTAGCAGTTATTTTGGGACATGCAGAAAGTTGTACCATGATGTGTCACAGCTGAATCAGGAGCTCCTACTTCGCGTTGTTTCCAGCAGCAAACACCGCGGTAAAGTTAGTTTGAAGTTGGACGAAGCAACGCAGTGCTGAAGACACGCTGACACGGAGCTTTAATATCCAACGTCCAACTTGAAACTAACTTCACTACGGTGCAGCAAACAGTAAACAAAGCCCGTTTTCTCTCTTTCTACCTTTCAGGTCGTGTGACCGGACATTACATCCAATAACACAGCAAGTTTGGACCATTGCAAAACTGTAAAAACCTACTTGGATTCTAAAAAAAAAATTGTGAAAAAGCTTACTGTATTTTAATGGCCAGCCCCAGAGCCTCTGGCCAGCCCGAACCGACTATCAACTTCCGCGCCGCGGGTGTGACGTCACACGTTGACTATCCAATCAAAACGGGTGAATAGCTGACATTTCCGTGTTGGTTGCGGTGAATACTCTTGGTGACGCGTTTAGCATCAGGTCTCGCCAACTCAAAATCTGATTGGTTGAAGCAACAGCTTGGATAGCGCTGCAGTGAGAAGCAGAGCTGCGAGTGAAGGCTTCTAATCTACCTAGCAACAAGTAGTGGCTAAAATGTGATTGGTTAAAGGCTTAAATATTAAAATACACTCTGGAAGCAGAGCAAACAGGGAGGTAGCAATGAAAGTAAGCGGTCAGACCATTTGGGATTATTTAATACGTATTCATGGACAAAATATAATAAAAATAAAAAATATTAATTTTTAATTTTAATTTTAAATAATTTTAAGGCCTTCTCTGAAGGCCTTGCAGGCCCTGAGGGTCCACCACTGATATATATATATATATATATATATATATAAATATAAATATATATAAATATATATAATGTATATATATATATATATATATATATATATATATATATATCACTGTATATATGCAACCAAATTTATAATGGTGTCTTCTTACAACTTCATGAAATGACATCAAAATGAACGTTGGTATCTCACTTACATTTCAAGTTATGATACTCTCATCACAGATGGATGTAACGGGACAATTACAAAATGAAATGTGCCGGGCATTCTTTTAAGAAATGCTAGTCCTTCCTTTCATTGTTCTTCCATTGTCATGTTTCAGTCTTATAGATGATGGTCTTTACATGCAAGAAAGTCAGGAGTAAATGTGATGCATTTCAGCTGTGACATTTGTCTATTTTTGATTATCTTGAAATCTTTTCTTTTTTTTTCATATGTGTTTAATGGTTTTATTTTTCTCTCAGGTCCGTTATATGTAACCATATTACCATGCTGCTGTGATCACGTAGCCGTCTGGTTTGTGGTTTGCTTCACTTGGGTTGTGGAAAGTGACCTCTGCAGTATAATTTCCTCAACCCCCCTGTGGCCCTCTGTTCCAGCTGGAGTGTGCTGTCTGTGTGGCAGATGCCACATTAAAAAATGCTTCCTCTGCCATTGATGTGCCTAAAAAGTCCCTCCACTGTCACATTGTTACTATGAACACGTCCTGGTCTGAATCTGGATGAATATGTGCACACATTAACAGCTTTAAGTCTCCAAGACTCAGGTTTTCAGAGTTCTATTGAATAAGTGGGCATGTACTCCTAAATAAAGGCTCTGTAAAGTTTCTCTGAAGTGCTGATGTTTTTCCTCGTCCCATCCAGACTGAAATGATCCATGCACCTATTGGATGTAATGGTGGGTAATTTTGTTTCAGTGCCGTTATGTTTCATCTGAGAGCTACTTCACATTAAACAATTAGATTTTATTCCATAACAATAACCTATGCTTGGGTAACATTATAGTGCCTTCAGGATACTTTTTTTTCTGTCTGTGCTCTGACCAAAACACATTTTCAGCCCAATACTCTATGAATTACTTTGCTTTTTCAGAAAATGTGTTTACCCATTGAAGTTATTAAAGAAGAGCATGCAACGTCCTGCAGAGCCATGACTCCTGATCAAATATTTTGTAAATACCCACCAAGCTTCATTAGGTAACTTACCGTATGAAGAAAAATCCTTGTACTATTCTAAAAATGTGCTTTACAAGTGAAAGAGTCAAAAACACATTTGAAAACTCGTACTTTTTTTGTGTATTTTAATGGTTGTTTTACTATTAACATGATGTTAAGTATAAATGACCCCAAGTTAGACTGATGAAGACAGAACCAGGTGTACAAAAGTTAGGGGGTTTATTTACAATGTGCAAGAAAATGCAATGTGATCCAGAAGAGGTGAGTATCACTGGAGAAGGGAACAGGTTGAAGGTGCTCTGTAGTCTTAGATCAGGGGTGTCAAAGTCAAATGCACCAAGGGCCAAACAAATTTTTTTGCTACAAGCCAAGGACCGGACTGGTTCAATGTTTATTATAAGGGGGCGATATAAGATTTGTTTCCTTCTCTTTGCACTCTTTTCATTTAATGTTTTCTTTTTGATTAATTTGTTTTATTGCATCTCTTTTAAATGAATGAATAAATAAATTAAATTAAATATTAAATAGCTTTACATCTGCTAAGTTCTTGGTATAAATCAACACAGACATGTTCCTGCTTTTTTATTTTACATTGTTTTATAATGTAGCTGTTTATGTTTCATTTTGTTTTTATACAGTTTTCTTGTGATTTTTAATTAATATGCTTTTTAATTATTGTTTACTGTTGGCTGCAAGTATCAAGCTGTGAAATCCTTCATTTTCTACAGCTGATAGCTGTTGGTCATTAATTATGAAGTTTAGCAACTTATCGGTGAACATTTGAGCTCCGTGGCTTCAGAAATGTGTTTTTCTTGTTCGATCCGGGGCAGGCGCTCTGATTTTGGTCAGCCGCTTGCAGCCTGTCCCTCCTACGAGACGGTTAGACAGCGGGTCGGATTTGACGCAGCTGGCCGCAGTCGGTCTCTCTGTTTCGGTTCAGCGAGAGTGGCGTCCTGCTGAAGCCCCAGAGCTCGAATGTCCAACGTAAAACTAACTTGACTGCGGTTTAATGTGGCGCTATGGCTCTGCAGACATTGCACGTTGCTGTCTTGTGGTGTTTAGTGTAAAATACTTCCACACAGCGGACAGTGTGCTGAGCCCCCTTCTGTTCACTCTGCTCACATATGATTGTACAGCCACACTTCCAGGCTGTCATATTGTTAAGTTTGCAGATGATACAGCGGTGGTGGGATGCATCACAAACAATGATGAGTCCAGCTACAGACAGGAGGTGGAACACCTGGAGAGCTGGTGCAAAGAGAATAATCTTCACATGAATGTGAAGAAGACAAAGGAGATGATTGTGGACTTCAGAAGGAACAAACACACCCACGCCCCACTGAAAATAGGTGGATCTGCAGTGGAAGTGGTCTCCAGCTACAAATACTTGGGTGTACACATGAATGATAACCTCAGCTGGAGCAACAACACCACCAGCCTGATCAAGAAAGGTCATCAGAGACTCTACTTCCTCAGACGACTGAGACGTGCTGGTCTGAGCAGCCCAGTCCTCACCTCCTTCTACAGGTGTGCAGTGGAGAGCATCCTGTGCTCCAGCATCAACGTGTGGCATGGAGGCTGCACAGTTGCAGAGAGGAAAGCTCTACAGAGAGTGGTGAAGGCTGCACAGAAGTCTGTTGGAGTCAGTCTCCCCACCATCACAGACATTTACACCTCCAGATGCAGGAAAAGAGCCACCTGCATCATGAAAGACCTCACTCACCCAGCACACTCACTCTTTGCCCCACTCCCCTCAGGACGGAGGTTGAGGAGCATCAAATGTAGAACCACTAGACTGAGGAACAGCTTCTACCCTGAGGCTGTTAGACTCATGAATGAATAAATAAAAATAAAATAAAAATAAACACTGCAAAATATCACATCATGCTGATGCTGATCTGTTTTCTTGTTGCTGTGTTCATCTGTGACCATCTGCTCATACAGACTCATGTTCGTGCTGCTGTTTATAATGATGTTTTTCCACTATATTAGGGCTTAGTGTATTACTAGTTGATGTTTTTCTTAGTTAATTCTAGATGTTATTACTGTTTTTCTCTTGCATTTGTTGTTGGATGTAACTGGGACCCCGTGTACATAATCTCGTTTTCATCACATGTACCACATGCGGTGCAAATGACAATAAAGACTCTCTGACTCTGACTCTGACTCTGACATATTACGATGAAAAGTTGGCTAGCTTTTAGCTAAAGTGCTACTCACTCAGTCCTTACGTTGTAGCTGGCTGCAAACTATGAAATGGATTTCCTGAATGTGACGTGAAGCGGGTCTTATTACTCTGGGTTCATGAGACACGACTCCGGATCGGATCGGTCCCACCCCTACTACCGTTGCATTGTGGGGAATGTAGTGTTGGTGCGTGCAAAACACCAGTGGGCGGCTATGGCCAGCGGGCCAGTTCTAATAGTAATTAAATATAATCCAGGGGGGCCATAGATAATTAATTTGCGGGCCGGATCTGGCCCATGGGCCGGGACTTTGACATATGTGTCTTAGATCCAAGTTGATGTTTTGTCATTGCAGGAGTAAGATGATGACAGGGCGAAGTCACAAGGAGGTCTCAGAAGACATGGAGGAGCAGGACTTTAAAGGACACAAGACGATCGCAAGGTTAGTCAAAGTTTCTCAAGGACCGGCTGTTCACTAATTACCATAAGATATCATATCAAGTTGCTCCTAGGACTGGATGGCGCCTTGCAAGGCAGTCTGCTGCTACCGGTGTATGAATGTGTGTATGAATGGGTGGATGGTTGGTATTGTAAAGCGCTTTGGGGCCCCTCATAGGGGGCTGGAAAGCGCTATATAAATAAGCTCCATTTACCATAATGTTCCAGCGTCGGATGAACGCTTGGCAGGAGTTCAAATACTCAGAGCATTCTTCCAAATAGGGTGCAAGTGTGGAGTGGTGGATGATGGAGATGATTAATAATAATAATAATAATGTCTTTGTCTGTCATCTCTGTATGTTTCCCATACACAGACGAAATTTGTCTCTGCATTTAACCCAACCACCACCAGGTGGTGCAGTGAGCAGCCAGAAAGCGCCCGGGGAGCTGGAGAATTAACAGCTGTGGAGAAAGTGATTGTGGCTGGAAACCTAGGAATCCCACAACAATGACCATTCAAATGAAAGAGAACAAACTAAGAAAACGTATTATCTCCTGCCTCAGAAGTTAGTGTCACCATAGTGTCATAGTCGCCAGAGTGTGTGCTCCTCTGTTGTTAACAAAATATCAGATAAACCCGATGCACACTTTTCATAAAAACTCTTATAAATGTCTCTCTTGAAAATGAGTCCTTGTGACTTAATGAGACTAACTGTATAAATAAAGGGTGATAGAAAATAAACTAATAATCATATGTATTGTATCTACAACAAATAACCTTTTGGAGTCAACCCAATTCAAGATGGCCGTCACAACCGAGCAATGGTACTAATGTCCATCCATCCATCCATTTTCGTCCGCTTATCCGGGGTCGGGTCGCGGGAGTAGCAGCCTAAGTAGGGAGGCCCAGACTTCCCTCTCCCCAGCCACTTGAAGCAGCTCCTCTGGGGGAATCCCAAGGCGTTCCCAGGCCAGCCGAGAAACATAGTCCCTCCAGCGTGTCCTGGGTCTTCCTCTGGGTCTCCTCCCGGTGGGACATGCCCGGAACACCTCACCAGGGAGTAAAAGTGTAACACTGTCCTGAGTTTTTTCATTGTAGTATAAAAGTATGAAAATTTACA
Source organism: Garcialebias charrua (assembly GCA_038048925.1). Classification (NCBI taxonomy): domain Eukaryota; kingdom Metazoa; phylum Chordata; class Actinopteri; order Cyprinodontiformes; family Rivulidae; genus Garcialebias; species Garcialebias charrua. Next base: position 62,337 of record JBBPBX010005186.1, on the reverse strand, counting down.
CCAACACTGAAACACCAAACACCCCTAAAACACCAGATGCCCGAGCCACCTCAACTGGCTCCTCTCGATGTGGAGGAGGTACTAATGTAATGAATATTTTCCGCATTTTACCAGTACTATATGACTTCCAGTCACATGACCTCAGTAAGACTTCTGGGTGGGATTTACAGGTAATATATATATATA
>JBBPBX010005186.1:31821-47007 GCA_038048925.1 Garcialebias charrua | reverse complement strand
AAAAAAAAAAAAAAAGATAAGTCTGGTCCTCTGAACATAAAAAGAAAAAAAAAAGTAGAAACATTTCGTCCGAAAGACTTCCTCTGCCATCTAGAGCGCCTGGGGGAGCAGATGGTGGGGGTTAAGGTGCCTTTCTCAAGGGCCCAGAGTGGGGCAAATGAGGGTGTAGGCAGGTGTGGGTGTTTCACCATTCTCACCCACATTTTGATGTTGTCAGTTCGAGGAGTTGTACCAGTGAGCTTCCGTTTGCAAGCTCTAACCTCTGCACCACCACTCTCCCATATACTGATATATATGGCAGTAGACATCTTGGATTTTGATGTGGCAACCCAATTTTTGATAGTGGCATTTCTTACTTATAGATCAGGGCTATTCGAGTAAATTAACCAGGAGACCGCAGTTAGTGAAAGCCAAGAGCTCAGGGATCAGACATCCAGCAGTTATTGTCATTAAGTAAGGTTGTTTCAGAGTACCGGTAGATGAATCCATACACCAAAGCAGAAGTTGTGTAGAGTATTTCTAATTCCCCCATTTCGCTCAACACCGAAAACAGAGCTCTGCTGCCCCCTCAAAGTTTTACATCATAAACAAATTACAAACGTCTTTGCGTGCTCCTCTGCATTACAATGGTAAAAAGTGTAGACAGCTAACTTTAGGTTAGGTCATTCTACTACTATAAATTCAGAATTGAGATCATATATTCAATAATGTCCTGACATGATAACTTGATTCTATTTATGAAAGGTATGTGACATATGCTTGTTAAGTGATAGTTGAGATATTTGAAGGACAGCACGGTGGCGCAACTGGTAGAGCTGCTGCCTCTCAGCGAGCAGGTCCTTGGTTCAAATCCAAGTCTGGGGGCCTTTCTGGGTGGAGTTTGCATGTTCTCCGTGCATGCGTGGGTTTTCTCCAGGTACTCTGGTTTCCTCCCAGACTCCCATAGACATAGGCTGATTGGTAACTTTAAAGATCCACTGACGTGATTTTTCTACTATTCATGAAATTGCTCAAAATATTTATATTTTATCATTTAAATATGTTAGTTTTTGCAAACAAAATGACAAATCACTTTAATTTTGCTTTAAAAGTGATTTTGAACTACAAGCCGTGTTTAATCATGGGAAATCCGTTTACACCTGAACACACCATCTGTGACGTAATGTCCAGAGTGAGAGGCAGAGGGCTCCAGTCTCTTCAATAGCGGACATTTTAAAACTTGACTAATTTAATAATAATAATAATTAATAATTTGTCACATTTGTCATCTGTGTATGTTTCCCATACTTGACAGACGAAATTGGTCTTCTGCCTTTAACCCAACCACCACCAGGTGGTGCAGCGAGCAGCCGTAGTCAGCGCTCGGGGAGCTGGAGAATTAGGTGTGCACTCATAGACACCCCAAGGTGTGTAGTGGCCGGGGCGCGAACCCGCGTCCTTCGGGTCCCAAGTCAAAAGCCTTAGCCACTACACCATCTTGGCTCCATGTGAAGATTTGAGCTATTTGTCTTCATTTTGGGAAGCAGAAAATAGTTTGGGTGATGGAACAAGAAACAACAGGATCTAATTTAGGTCTGATGCTGTATCAGACTGACCTTCATGTGGAGCTGCGCACACCGTGACAAGCTCAGAGCTCTGCCTCAACTCTGGACATTACATCACATATGGTGCGTTCGGGTGTAAACTGATTTCCCACGATTAAACACAGCTTGAAGTTCAAAATCACTTTTAAAGCAAAATTAAAGTGATTTATCATTTTGTTTGCAAAAACTAAGTCAAAGTCAAGTCAAAGTCAAAGTCAACTTTATTGTCAGATCTGCAATATGTACTGTACAGGACATACACAGGACCGAAATTGCGTTTCTCTCAGTCCCTCGGTGCAACAGTAAACATCTAAACATTGAAACACTGAAACATATAATAATAGACATAAGCATAAAATAGTAAAACTAACACTGTCCTGAGTTTTTTGCATAGTGGTATAAGAGTATGAAAATTTACACCAACTCTAAAACTAAAACATTAAACATTTAATGAACATAATACTGGCCTGAGTTTTTGCATACTAGTATAAAAAAAGAGTATAAAAAGTATAACTAAAATAAACTAAGGGTTTCTAGCATTGACATTTGCAAAGTGGCAAAGCAGCGTATGAGTTAATGTACACAGTATATGTATGAGGTAGTAGTTGATGTTGTTATAGAGGCAAAAAGTGGCATATGCAGTAAGGCACATTGGGCATCCCTAAATAAGACCGTTCAGAGCACACTGTATATGTATCAGCAGTGGTGTAGATATTAGAGTAGTGTACATATTTAAATATGTACAAATATTTAATAACATATTTAAATGATAAAATATATATATTTTGAGCAATTTGATAGTAGAAAAATCACGTCAGTGGATCTTTAAATTGTTCCTAGGTGAGAGTGAGAGAGTGAATGGTTGTTTGTCTCGTTTGTCTCTATGTGGCCCTGTGATGGACTTGTGACTCGTCCAGGGTGTACCCCGCCCCTCGCACAGTTGTTGTTGGACATAGGCACCGGCGACCCCTGTGACCCAAAAATAGAAGAAACAGGTAAAAGATGATGGATGGAGATATTTGAAAATGGACTTCAGTGGAAAAGTATGAACAATATGTCTTACTTGTTGTAGATAGAGCTGTGAAAAATCTCTAACAGCTAGTCCCAGACAGTTAAGCAAAGATCAACATCAATAGTAGCTCTTTTAAACCACTTCAATCTTAAATGTTTAATAATGGTTCATACACATTTTATGATTTAAATCTATACATTATCAATTTTGCCTCACACACTTATTTACATAAGTTTCCCGGGTTATTTACAAGTGCAAGTAGCATTATTATTACAAGACTGAGGCGAAAAAGAGGAAGAAATGTTTTGAGCAAAATGTGACAAATTGCTCTATAATCTATATTTCTAATAACCTGAGTAATGGTTTATTGCTGGACCAAGAAAACATGGAGCAGAATTGAAAAGTGGATTGAGTGGAAATGCTAATTTAATCAGCAATACCCATATTAAAAGAAAAACAGCTTTGTTCTCAGGAAGGACAAATTAAATGCTTTATGGACAAAAGGAAAAACAACAAGTTAACGATAGTTTGTTTTGCCAGGAATTACCTTGTGAATAGCAATCAGCTTTTCATGGGCTGACGTAGAGATTTTTTTCGGGTTCTCAAATGGTTCTACCTAGCTTCTTGTCCCAGGTTTCAGTCCGATGGAGTTCAAGGTGGTCTATTTTTAGTGTTTTTTAAGGTCATACACATATTTTGACCAGTGAGAGTCTCTGCGTGTAAGACCATAGCCTGCAGCGAGGAAATGAGTTCATCCACCTAGCTATCAAAACAACTATTTTAGCCAATTTAAAATCTTGTTTTTGCTGACCCTAAGTGTTTCTAGAAATGGAAAATAAAACTTGATGTCTCATTATCACATTATGTCATGCAAGTTTGCCCTATGGGTCAAGTTTCCTTCTAATTGATACAACTGCATACCTCTGGCTCCGACTGGTTCTCTGGCCACAGCTTGTCCTTTTGTTATTGCTCTCGCACTAATAATCACTCTGTGTTCTCAAGCTGCATGTACTCTATATTATGTTCTCCTTTTTATTTAGCCTTCTTGCTGTCAGAATGATGGTAAGAATGCTCCTTTCTAAGCTATGCTAGAAATAAAACAGCTTAAGTCTTGGCCAGTGCTAAATAAATAATGACGATAATTATCGCAGCTGATCAATCAGTCTACCTCTTCTTCAGCTTTTTTGTCTTTAAATCAATCCATCCATTACGTATCTATATCCGTTTCTTCCTCTTCGAGCCACGGCAGTCTGGTGCCCAAATCCAGCTAACACTGTGCAAGAGGCGGTGGACACCCAGGACAGGTCTCCAGTCTATCATAACGACACATAAAGACAAATGAGACAAGCAACCACGCTCTCACACCTAGAGGCAATAAAGAGTTCAGTCAGCCTCATATGCATGTTTTTGGTCTGTGGGAGGAAATCGAAGTACCGTATTTTCCGCCTGATAAGTCTCACCTTTCTATAAGTTGCTTTGTCCAATTATAGGCAATAAATTGAAAAAATCCATAAACATGTTGCACCTTTATTTAAGTTGCATCTATTATGCGTCACTGCTACGCAACGCGTCAGCGCGTCATTTGCCCAGCTGAAAATGGCGGCCACGAGCGAGCGAGCACGGAAGGACTTTACAAGATTAACACGGTAAAAACAATTTTTTGTTTACTTAAAATTATAGCAAAGATGTGTCTTAAGCCCGGCGCAGAGCTCCGCGGTTGTCCGAACGGAGCTCGACGCGCGCACACAATGCGCGCGCGTTCATTGGCACAGCTCTTTTCTCCTTCTCGGTCCTGATCCTTGTTGTAATATGAGCAGCTGCGCACGAAGGGGACTCAACTGAGGTCGCTGATTGGTCACTTGCTGACACGCCTACTGAAATGATTGACAGCTCATGAGACACGAGTGCTGGCTTTGGTCCAGACGAACAGCTGTTTGCTCCGCTGCTGCGCGGCGGTCTTTTATCACTTTATATGTTATATAAACTTCTAAAAAATAAAAATAAAAACAGGGAGCGCTATTCCAGCAGCCCATAGCCAACCAGGAAATACTTAAAACCTCCCGCTGCCAGGTAGGACATGAATTCATTCATTTCATTCATGGAGTGAACGGAGGATGAAGCGATTACTTGACTTTAGGCAAAAAAACAAAAGAAAAGGCCCGATCAGCGATAAAGAAGAGGAATTTAATTCATTTGTGTAACATACAAAACAGTCCGGCACCGGGGAAGTTTATGGTCAGACACCGCGCAAGCGTGCGCGGTCGTAAAATTGGAGCTTGGCGCGTTCGCGCGAGCGTTCAAAGGCTTGTACAAGCGGCGCACGCACGGCGCTCACACAGCGGGGCGCCGGCCTTTAGCTGAACTTTTCCTTAATAAATGAACGCACTTGTCAAATAAGCTGGATTTACAAAAGTATTTTGCGATGTGCATGCGTGCGGGTGGACGGCTTTATTTCTTTAAAATTTAGCTAAAAAAATGCTTAAAAAATATATTTCTTAGCTGACATTATAGCACAAGGGTTCCTGAGCTTAACCGTTCCTTAATAAATTCACAAAATGGTCAAATCAGCTGGATTAAAAAAAGTATTTTCGCCATGTGCACGCGCGCGGATGGACAGCTTTATTTCTTTAAAATTTAGCTAAATAAACGCTTAAAAATATATTTCTTAGCTGACATTATAGCACAAGGGTTCCTGAGCTTAACCGTTCCTTAATAAATTCACGAAATGGTCAAATCTGCTGGATTTAAATTGTTTCGCTTTGACTTCTTCCAAACCGTCGTGCGCTGCGAAAATAAATGATAAATAAATCGAATTTTAGCTCAAAAATCTCATACAGCTAACAGTTTGTAAATGACCACCAAGTAATTACTTTCTGTAAGTTTAAAGAAAATCTGTCTGGTAGTTCATGAGTTATTTAGACAAATAGTCTCCGGAAAAACAACGAGCTAACAGCTGCATATTTACGAAGCTAAAAGATTGAATTTTATCTCAAACAATTCCAACAGCTAACAGTTTGTAAATGACCACACAGTAATTACTTTCTGTAAGTTTAAAGAAAATCTGTCCAGTAGTTCATGAGTTATTTAGATAAATAGTAACCGTTTTTGCTAACAAACACAGCTAACATATCTCCAGAGCAGGAGGCCGGGCTGCGACAGAGTCAGTCTGACCAGAGGAGCCTGCCTTCATGAGGTGGGAACGGTCGGTGTACCCTAGCAGCCGAAAGTGGTACTGCACCATTTTTTGCCAAAATGAAAAACAGTCATATCTGAGCCAAAAATAGGTCTAAAAAATATGGGAAAAAATCCATAAACACGTCTCACTTCTCTATTAGTCGCAGGGCATGCAAATTAGGCAAAAAAACTGTGACTTATAGTCCGGAAAATACCCAGAGTAAACATGCATGCACGGAGAAGAACCAAAAAGGCGTTCAATTCAAGATCAACTGGACTTTATTTGTAACAGAAGACGTTTCGCTTCTCATCCGAAAAGCTTTATCAATTCAATGAACCAGACTGTGTGTGCGTGTGGATTTATAACAGGAGTCACGCACCATCATATGTAAATTGCAAGCTGAGGTAACACATACATGTAAATTGACAGATCACACCTTAACAGTAGGGAGTTCCCTTGAAGTCTCTGACAGCAGACACAACAACTGTATGTAAATTGACAAAAAACACCTCACAGCCCAACAACAGAGGTTTCTCAACAAACTTTGCTAGTCTAATTCACAGACAAGACACCTCTGCTCCCATCCGGTGTAAAACGTTTGTGAATCAGTCCCAAAACTGAGTTGTAAGTCTTGGAAAGTTGAAATCTCAGACCTCCTCCTCTGTTAAGAGAAGGTTTTTCTCTCTTAACATACAAAGCTTCCTTCACACCTCTCTCAAACCATCTGTGCTCTCGGTCCAAAATTTGCACATTTTCATCCTCAAATGAGTGTCCCTTGTCCGTGAGGTGGAGGTGAACAGCGGAGTTTTGTCCAGAGGTGGTGGCTCTCCTGTGTTGGGACATTCGTCATTCAGCCTCTTCACAGACGAATGTCCCAACACAGGAGAGCCACCAAACAAACTTTCCCACAAACGGCATACTGAAAAGAAACCATCCAGATGACCCGACTGAACGTTGCTGAATTTTTACCTGGATCATTGAGCATGAACTTTGGTGTTTTGAACTACTTTGGCATGACTGCCTCAGAAGAGTTGATGGGGGAGAGGGCGGGCCCCAAAAGCCATCTTATCACCAGTAAACTGTTTTTTTTCCCTCACTATGTGATGCTGTTTGTGGGACTCAGTTTGTTGGTGTCTCCTCAGATTGAAGAAGATATTTGGATGAAGGTCGAAACGTCTCAGTGAAAAAAATTAACCATCCAGATGACCTGACTGAACATTGATGGATAAAAGACGTTAAAACTAATGTAATAAATTATTTTGGGGTTATGATTTAACTGTAAAGTTATCATTTCAAAGACCCAAATGTTTTAGAATCACTTTGAAACATGGTGATTTGTCTTTTACTTTATCTCATATCTTGCGCTGTGATTGAATCCACAACCAAACATGGTCATTTACTAGGACAACAGCAACGAGCCTTAAGGGTCTGAAGCACCAAAGCCAACTTTTTTTTGGAAGAGATTGTAATTTTTCTTGCTGTAACGCATTTTTATGAAAACTCTTTGCCAGATTTTTTTTTTTTGCACAAATTCACCTTTTCCTGACTTTATTACCATGCGGTATATTAGCAATAGCCTGAAGTTTGTCTACAGTAATTTATACCTCTTTTTTGCACGTTTCTTCTTTGTTCTCAGCACAACAACTTTTACAACTTCCCTTGTTTCATCCTCCATTTCCCATTCACTCCATTTTCAACACATCCAATATCTTTCATAATTGTTATTTAGCCTCTCAGTCAGTCTGTGTTGCTCTCTCCGGGCCTCCCTTGTCCACTAAACCTTTTACCATTTTCTTGTAATTTGACCCAACCTTCTGTGCCATTATTGCCCCAGCTCTCCCAGATCCAGTCCTAATGCAATTGCAAGAGCTTTTCCACTCTCACTGTTTCCCCATTTTTACTTAATAAGCCCCGTCTCATTGTTTCTGAGCCACAAACAGAATTTTGCAATATTGAGTTTATGCCACGGCCATGGATTTTGCAGAAACAACATCCTTCTATAGCTCTATTCTTTGTGTGTGTGTTGAAGCAGCTATTTGGAGCATAAAGGTAAGAGAAAAATGTGAAGTTGCAACAAAAGTTGCAAAGTTTGTTTCAAATTTAATGGAATCCATTGTCAAATAGCTCATTCAAGTGGAACGAAGGGCATTTTTTGGTTGTGCATAAGATAAGTAATCATAAACAATATTTTTGAAATTTTACCACACAAGGCCAGTGGGGAAACTTAATTCAGGCTTAATCTAGTGAAGATGAACCCACACTGTGCCCGTGAACATTCATTTCCTCAAGGGAAACGATTCCTGAAGGTTTTACATGCAGCTGATGGCTCACTTGATTACCAACAGCTCTTTCTACTTCTGTCTTGCCGTTGCCCTTCGTGCACTCTCCCACTGTTGCCAGTTTCTTCCTCGTTTGACCTCATTGATTTTCTCCAAACCAAGCTCCCACTCGCTCGCCTTTTCTTATTTATTTGCACGGTTTAATCTGCAACACAGCTTTGACCCATTGTCCTAACAATGAAGTGGAAACAAGCTGCCGCGGCTGAATGAAAAAACATTCCAATTGGATGTGGATTGCTGTGCAGTAAGGAAAGCAATCGTGTTACAAGGTTAGCCAAGCAAAACTACTTGTAGACCTCGAGTTTTTTTAACAAACCAATCGCTTTGCACCGATATAAACAAACAATGCACACATTTATCACTTTAATGCCTGGTCGAGCTGTGCGGGACTATTTATATATGAATAGATAAAAACGTGACAAAATGGCTGGGAATATGTGATCTGACAGTTTAAAATAATGACATATGTTGTAACACACAGACCAGCAATATGTGTTCCTTTAAAGAGATTTTTAATACTTAACACAATCATTAATTAAATATTTGTGTTTTTTATTATCTTATGCACAAGCAGTTTACTCATGCACAATCTCTTTTTTTTCTATTCTTGCTAAATCCAGGTGCAGGTGCACCCACAAGCCCACAAGTAATTTAGTTTTGCACATTTAAAACATTCATCTCTGTTGGTTGAAAGAATGAAAAGCCCCACTTTAGCACAAAGTGCAGAAATATCCATCCATTATCTTTACCCGCTTTTCCTTTTCTGGTTGCGGGGGTCACTGGTGCCCATGTCCATCATATCACTATGCGAGAGGTGGGGGACACCCCGGACAGGTCTCCAGTCCATCACAGGTCCACATAGAGACAAACAAAACATAAAACCATTCACTCTCACCTAGGGACAATTTAGTTACCAATCAGTTACATGCCTGTTTTTGGTCGGTGGGCGGAAACCAGAGTACCCGGGAAAAACCCACGCATAAACGTAGAGAACATGCAAACTCCGCAGAGAAAGGTCCCAGGCCAGGATTTGAACTGGCAACCTTCTCATTGAGAGGTGGCAGCTCTACCAACTGTGCCACAGTGCTGCCATGTGCATAAATATTAGTCATCAAATGTTATGGTCTGTGTTTAGGAGTGGCTCACATAACTCAAAGATTCAAGGTTTTTATTTGTCATTTGCACCCCATGTGGTACATGTGGTGGAACAAAATTATGTACATAGGGTCCCAGTTACATCCAACAATAAAATGTTTAAGTACTTGTAAAACAGATATGAACTAAGAAAAACATCAACTAAATATACTCTATGCACTGGTGGCGTAAAATCAATACACCGAACAGCAGCACGAACATGAGTCAGTGTGAGCAGATGAGCACGAATGAACATGAAACAACATGAACCAGATCAGCAGCAACATGAAACAATGATTATTCTGGTTAGATATTCATGAGTCTAACAGCTTCAGGGTAGATGTTCCTCAGTCTAGTGGTTCTACACTTAATGCTCCTTAACCTCCTTCCTGAGGGGAGCGGGGCAAAAAGTGTGTGTGCTTGGTAAGAGGGGTCCTTCATTTTGCAGGTAGCCGTCTTCTTGCATCTGGAGGTGTAGATGTCTGTGATGGTGGGGAGGCTGACTCCAGTGCAGGACATACTGAGTCTGGATGATTGTAATGTTTAAATGACTAATAATTGTCCATCCATCCATTATCTTTACCTTCATTTTTGGGTCGCGGGGGGTCACTGGCGCCCATATTCAGCAGTCACTTGGCAAGAGGTGGGGTACACCGTGGACAGGTCGCATGTCCATCACAGGGAGCACAATCACCCAATAATTGGGACCAAAATAAACAGGTCAAGGAAAAGCAATTATAGTTGATTTTCAAATATGGGCCACTCCCTTCATCCCCTGGTCCAAGAACTAACAGAACCGCCCCAAAATAAATCCACAGTTGAGATGCAAGCTGAGAATGTGAGTTATACATAGTACAGTACTTAGTAGTGAAACACCAAGAACAACAAGTTTCTGTATATGTATTGCTACCGTATGACTACAGAATGGATCTACATGCAACTGCCTTGTTTTCTTTAGTATAAATCAGTCTGAGGGGCAACGACGAATTAGTCTTAAAAGAAAAACTTTGTATACAGTACACTTAATTAATGAGTCCAGTGCAAAAGTGTTTTTAGTTTGTTTTTTTAAAGAGTAGGAGAAACCATGTTGTATGAGTAGACTTTAGAGGCCAAGCAAAGTGTCTTGAACTTTCTGTGGGTTTACTTGTTTTACATCCAGGGTGCAAAAAGCCGATGATCGGACCTACCATTTGACAGTAGTTATTCTCATCCTCTTTATAAATATTGTGAACATGTTGGACCAATTAATACCATAATTAGTTGTATTGGCAAACAAAAGTCCACTTGGCTGCAGAAGAAACTCATTTGTGACTTTGGCAGTTAAGACTGTTTGTCTCGACACGAGTCCAACCTTTACATCTGGATGGCTCCCAGTTTGGAGCATTGACCTGAAAACCTCAAGGCTTTGTCTGATCTTAATTTAGATGCAGCAACAATATTTAGGATTAAAATGTTGGCTTCTTTGAGTGTCAGCGTTTTTCTGAGAAAGCATGGAAATTGTACCTTTACATCCACAGCCTGACTTTGAATGGTAATCCCAGTTGAATTAGAAGTTTCAGTTCAATTCAGTTGATTTATATAACGCCAATGTAACAACAGAAGTTGTCTCATGGCACTGCTGTACAAAAACATTCACATACATAAAAAGCCAATTAGTAAATGTTCTGTATCTAAGGAAGGCAGCAGATTGCGTTGAATCTTCACTTTGTTGCCGTCTCCCATCCTGAGCAAGCACAAAGGCAACAGTGGAAAGGAAAAACTCCCTTTTAACAGGAAGAAACCTCCAGAACCATGCTCAGGACGAGCAGACATCTGCTTCAATTGGCTGGGGATTGAGAGGACAGGAAGGAGAAACAAACACAGAATGAAAGGACCAGGTGTACTTTCTATAGGAGGAAAGACAAAAGACACGTAAGGATAGAAATACAGGTAGTCCTTGACTTACGGCGATTCGACTTTACGAACGCGCTCCCATTGAAAAGCATTGTTTGAGTTACGCCGTTTATGCGCATTTACAGCAGAAAATACGGTACAGAAACTAAACTTAGAGGAGAAATGAAACTTACAGGAGGGAGCAGGAGGGAGGGGGGATCTTGACGCGCGCTCAGTGGAAACTTACAGGAGGGAGGGAGGAAGGTAGCTTGACGTGCTGGAAACTTACAGGAGACCTCAGGCGCAGACCGGAGCAGAGGAGGTCAGGAGGGGCTAATATGCTAAATATGCTAACTCTGGACTGCACGTGGAAATACAGGAGACCTTATTGTTTTGAGCGGAGGTTTACGAGGCATCTGAGCAAGAGCTAACATGCTAGCAATGAGCAAACATGCTAACAGAAGTTGCTGTAAACGCTGTTGACCGCGTGACGCTGCAAGAGCTCGGAGATGCACGAGCTAACATGCTAACAGACGGAGGAAGAAATGACCAGCTCCCAGTAAGAAATTAACTCTTTTTTTCCTTCATTATGGCTCCAAATGTATGTGTTTTTTGATAATTATGTAGGGTAATGTGTTAGGATAGGCTAAGTGCTTGGTAAAAATACAGTACTGTACGTATGAGGTGCTTGGATGTATGAGGTGCCGTTTGGACGTATTTTCGACTTACGGCGATTTTTGTGTTACGAACGGGCGTAGGAACGGAACTTGTTTGTAAATCGGGGACTACCTGTAATTGCAAATACAAAACAGATAGAGTCTAGCAAGTAAATGTGGCGGAGGAAATGTGGTCAGTTTGTCCTCCAGCAGTCTAAGCTTAAAGCAGCATAACTAAGGGATATCTCAGGAAACCTGAGCTGACCCTAACTATAGGATTTATCAAAAAAGGAAAGGCTTATGCTCAGTCTTAAAGGTAGACAATATGTCATCTTCACAGACAGAAACTGGAAGTTGGTTCCACAAGAGAGGAGCCTGATAACTGGAAGTTCTGCCTCCCATTCTACTTAGGAAACTCTAGAAACCACAAGTAAACCTGCAGCCTGAGAGTGACGTGCTCTGTTAGGAAAATATGGAACAATATGATCCAGGCACCATCAGTAAGAAAAATCTCTTCATGCTGGTAAAATAATCTCCGAGTGACGATTTGATGCTTTGAGAAATTATTTTGAACATACAGCACTCTTTCTTGTTGAATGTTTATTTTCCCTCAATGTTTTTTTTTCCACGTCCAGGCAAGATATTTGAACTGAGATTTATGAACACTTTAAAGAGGGAAAAAAGTACCGGGCAAAGTTAAAAGGTTCCCTTTCAGGCATGCCGCAATGAGGAAAAATGTTCACTTCACTAAAGTCAGAAGAAAACCATACAGTGGAAGCTCTATACCCATGTTCCTTGGGCCTCAGGGCCTATTTGATAAAACATGTCTATGAAAAAGAAGGCATTAAAGTCAGAAACATGACTTGAATGAACTTAAATCAACTGTGTTTAAAGCCGCTCTGGAAAAGTTCTTACAACTTTATTTACAAGAAGCAGTTTCAACAGGAGGAACTTAACGAACACAGAAAGTTGACTGATACCTCAGGGTACCAATATAAGCTGGGTACAAGCTGAAAATAACACTGGTATTAATATGTGAATTAATATTTAAACTATTGCAGATATGTTCCTGTTTTTGATTTTGTACATCTACCTTGTGGTGTTTTGCTAGTTTTGATACTTTGCATTTCACTTTCTATTTCTCTACTACGTTTTTTTTCTTTTTCTGTTGTTTGTTGTTTAAGGAAATTCTACCATTGCTGTTCATCATTCTTTAGTTTGTAGCAGGTCGCTTTTGTAAATGAGCCCTCGAGGCTCAATGAGATTTACCTGACTAAATAAAGGTTGAATGAATGAATGTGAAGCAGTGCACCACGGAAAGTCAGAGGTAAAAACGTAGGAGTAATTAGTGAGGTGGATGTCAGTTTGCTAAATGTGAACATTTTATTAAAAACCTCAGGAAATTAAACGTGCATACAAATGAAAGTAGAACAACGTGCCTCCTTCAGATGTTGCTACAGCTTGATTTTGTTCAATAATTATAATGAGACTGTGTGAACAAAAACAACAAAAAAAGATTTTTTTTGTAGAAACAGGAAGAAAAAAAAGCTACAACATGAAAGATGAAGTCATTTGAGCTTTTTGGGGAGAACAAAATAACCAAACAGTCAGGTTTCTATTAAAGCAGCTCAATTTTTTCTAGTCTTTGATATGAGATAATATGTTTTGCCCCACTCCTCTCAAGCAGGAGGTTGAGGAGCATTAAACCACTAGACTGAGGAACAGCTTCTACCCTGAAGCTGTTAGACTCATAAGTCCCTAATCAGGATTATCACTGAGAAAAAAAAAAACTAATGCCATTTTGATTGGTGATTTGTGCTGCTGATTATCCATGCTGCTGCTCATATGCTGCTGATTATTTCATGCTGCTGTACTCATTCGTACTCATCTGCTCACACAGATTCATGTTCATGCTGCTGTTGTTCTGCAATATTATATATCTGAGCAGCCCAGTTCTCACCTCGTTCTACAGGTGTGCAGTGGAGAGTGTCCTGTGCTCCAGCATCAACGTGTGGCATGGAGGCTGAACAGTTGAAGAGAGGAAAGCTCTGCAGAGAGTGGTGAAGGCTGCACAGAAGTCTGTTGGAGTCAGTCTCCCCACAATCACAGACATTTACACCTCCAGATGCAGAAAAAGAGCGACCTGCATCATGAAAGACCTCACTCATCCAGCACACTCACTCTTTGCCCCACTCCCCTCAGGACGGAGGTTGAGGAGCATCAAGTGTAGAACCACTAGACTGAGGAACAGCTTCTACCCTGAGGCTGTTAGACTCATGAATAAATAAATAAATAAAAAAATAAACACTGCAAAATATCACATCATACTGATGCTGATCTGTTTTCTTGTCGCTGTGTTCATCTGTGATCATCTGCTCATACAAACTCATGTTCGTGCTGCTGTTTATTCCCACTATATTAAGCTTAGTGTATTACTAGTTGATGTTTTTCTTAGTTAGTTCTAGATGTTATTACTGTTTTTCTCTTGCATTTGTTGTTGGATGTAACTGGGACCCCGTGTACATAATCTCGTTTTCATCACATGTACCACATGCGGTGCAAATGACAATAAAGACTCTCTGACTTTGACTCTCTCTCTCTCTCTGATATTAGTGTTTAGAGTATGTCTTAGTTTATGTCTTAGATCCTTTTTAAAGAGTCAGAGTGAATGAAGTTGTGTACACAGGGTCCCAGTTACATCCAACCATAAAATGTAAAAGAAAAACAGTAATAACATCAAAGATATGATCTAAGAAAAACATCAACTAAATATACACTAAGCCCTAGTAGCAAAAAAACAATACACCGGACAGCAACACTAACATGAGTCTGTGTGAGCAGATGAGCACGAATGAACACAGCATCATGAAACAGATCAGCAGCAACATGATGGGATTTTTCACAGTGATTATCCTGGTTAGATATTCATGAGTCTAACAGCTTCAGGGTAGAAGCTGTTCCTCAGTGTAGTGGTTCTAGACTTAATGCTCCTTAACCTCCTTCCTGAGGGGAGCGGGGAAAAAAGTGTAATTGCTGGGTGAGTGGGGTCATTCATGATGCAGGTGTCTCTCTTCCAGCATCTGGAGGTGTAGATGTCTGTGATGGTGGGGAGACTGACTCCAACATCTTCTGTGCAGCCTTCACTACTCTCTGCAGAGATTTTCTTTCTGCAGCTGTGAAGCCTCCATGCCACACACTGATGCTTGAGCACAGGATGCTCTCCACTGCACACCTATTATCATTATTACTTTATTACTGTTTCTTTTTTACAATTTATATATTTTTTTTCTATTGCTGGATGTAACTGGGACCTTGTGTACACAATTTCATTCCACCTCATGTACAACATATGATGCGAATGACAATAAAATCTACTTGAACTTGAACAAATAAATTGGAATAAAATGTTGTTTTA
>JBBPBX010005186.1:0-22535 GCA_038048925.1 Garcialebias charrua | reverse complement strand
TTTAGCAAGGAGAATTTACAACTGTGGATGTAAAATTTGGCTAAGAGTAGTATTAAATTTACAACAAAAACTTTCTTACTTGAAATATTTGGACAAAAGAAACCAAACAGTATAATTTTAGCGTCAAATGGTAGGTCAATTTCTAACTTTCTATTTACATACATGAAAATGTCTTTCCAGAACACCTGAGTATGAGAACAGTCCCAGAAGAGATGGATGATGGTCTCCTCAGAGCTGTGGCAGAGTGAACACATTGGGTCTACGTTAGCTACTTTAAAGTACTGTACTAATGCCAAAGCTTTAAAAACTAAAACAATCTGTAACGAATTTCTGTTGTAAGCTGCCCAAGACACATTTTTGTTTTTGTTTATGTGCCTTTATTCTCTTTTGTGCTATGCATGCCTTAAGTCTCGAGCCATGTTTGACATTGTAAGGTTTTTTTGTACTTGTTTCTTTTATAAATAAAAAAAATAAAAAAAAGTGACTGCCCGATCTGTTCTGGAAGCACAATCCGTAGTGTCCGCTCATTTGCACATGTGCCAAAAGGAATACTTCCGGGTCACATGGATCGCCATTGTTTAGGAATAAGAACTGTCTTAATTTACTTAGAAAAGTATGTGCTCTAGCTCCACCGATCTTCATGTTGCTAATTTACGCCACTCGTATTTCCGTTAAAATCATTGACGTATTTACGTCATTGGTTAAGATGATATGTGATGCATTGAGATGAATGAGAAAACACTTCAAGATACAGAATTAATAATTTCCATGGTGAAACAGCACCGCTCAGTGGTGAATCTGCATACCATTTTAACCAATGACGAAAATATATAAAGGATTTAACAGAAATACGAGTGGCGTAAATTAGCAACATGAAGATCGACGGAGATTGAGCACGTACTTTTCTAATTAAATCAAGACAGTTCTTATTCATAAACGGAATTCTAACATTGTCTAGGAAAACTAATCAGTTTATAGAAATATATATTTTAATGAATATTAAAGGTGCACTATGTAACTTTGTAATGCAGTCTGTAACTTTTCTAACAATATATTTTTAACATATTTCTTCACTCTGTCACTATCTACTGACAGACTGATGTTAGACAAAGTAATCTCTGAAAAAAACTATAGTCCCCTTGCTTCTCTATCAGCATTTATAAAAACACTAAAAACACAGAGTGACCCGGACAATGACCAGCCAATAAAAACAGAGTTGTTTGTCACGCCCCAACCCACGCCCCCGCCTGTCCCAGCCCCAGCGCCGCGCACGTTCTCATTCAAAGGATTGCAAAGCGATGCAGGACTGTTTTGTATGTGACACAAATGTATTAAATATCCCTTCTTCATCCCAGAGCTGGACTTTTATTTTGTTTTTTTGCCAAAAGTCAAGTGATCGCTTCATCCTTCACTGACAGGAATGAGGAAATGGATTTGTCACGAGCAAAAAAAAAACTCATGTCCAAAGTGGCTGGTGAAGCTCTGCTGATTTCAGGGTGTTTTTGTGTTGCTGGACCAATGATTCATGGTTTTATTATATTTTTTAGAACGTTTTATTAACATATAATCACAGAACTTCGCAGCGCAGAGACAGGACATGTAGTGGGGGCGGAGCATTCCAGACATTCCAGACCTGCACTGACAGAAATGAGGAAGTCACGAGCGAATTAAATCATGTCCAACGTGGCTTCGTGAAGCTCTGCTGATTTCTGCTGGTTTTTGTGTTGTTGGACCAGTGCTTCATGGTTTTATTATATTTTTTAGAACGTTTTATTAACATATAATCACAGAATATTGAAGCGGCTCCGAGCGGACATTCAGCAGGAGGCGGAGCTGCAGAACTCAAGTTCAACAGAGAACGGACTGTGGCTCCCCCTCAGAGCCATATATGGCTCTGAGGGGGAGGGAGCAGAATGCTTTTACCTGCTGAACATTTTTCTAAGTCCCAGCGTTCTCCAGAAATTACATAGTGAACCTTTAAGAAATATAGTATTCATAAATATATTTTATTAATGTCAAGTAATTATTTCCAGTACATTTTCCTTAATCTAGCATATTCAACAGTGATCTGCGCAACCCGGAAATATTCCTTTTTGCATTTGCGCAAATGAGCTACACTAAAGATCGTGCCTCCGTAACAGATTGGGAAGTGACATTCCCACAGTGGAGCCAACAAGCAGGAAGCTGCAAAAAAAAAATATATAGGCCACTGGCTGTAACAGATGGGCTCAAAGTATGTTTTGGGAACTATTCTCAACATTTACCACACCAAATTTTAGACTTACATGTATATTTGTAAAAGCCACTGAGATATAGTCATTTTAGGGTAAGCTAAAGTTTATTAGCTTTAGTGGCATCTTGAATTGGGCTGAGCCTGTGGTTACTTTTTCATTCTTTCATTGAAATCCATACTGTACTTTATGAAATGATTTGCTAACATTACAGAAAAATAAACACATGCTCAAAAACAAAACAAACAAAAAAAATCACAGAGATCCGATGTCTAATATATAAACCAAACTTCTTCATAAACTCCTCTTTCTATACAAATAAAATTGATTGTGTGAGAACTCATCACAGCTCTATATGTTGACCTATATTAACTTGTTTTCCGATAATGGTTAGGATAAATTAATTTAAGTCATTTCTGGTGTGGCTGAAAATTGAATAAAAGCCTCGGCTTCTCTGACTCAGGTGATTTGCATCATCGTGTACTCTCTTCTGTCCTTTTCGCTGTAAATCTCCTGAACCAGGTGAGCGCGGAAAGGGCAAAGATGGTAGCACCACTGGCTGGTGGACTGGAAACACCACACTAGCGGTCCTGGGGGCTGACAATGATGAATGAGGTATCCAGGTTTCTGATAATTCGTCACTCACCAGTAGAGAAGGGTCCATTAATCAAAACAAAGGTGTCAAGAGTCGCATTTTTTAATACCAGCCTCCTTACGTTCACCTCTTTTTTTGATTTTTAGCTCCTCTGCTTTGACCTGACTCGATTAGCCCAGGGGGTGGAGACCAACAAGGTGCCCGTTCTGTTAGTGATTTCCCTAACTGCCGGTGGAGGTGGACAGGCATGCCTTGGCACAACGAAATCGGAGCGTGCAGCCTGAGGAATCACTGTCCTTGCAGGCAGCGAGTGCAGAGATGGAAGAGCAGGGAGCAGGGAGATTGATTGATCCGCGGCAGCTATAATGCATCAGGAGTTTCCCGGTGGAGAGAGGCGGTGTGCAAAATGCCGAAATCTGGGTAGCGGTGCACAAATCAGCAGAAGCAGAATCTCCAGAGAGGTTCCCATTACTGCTGCTATATATATAACAGTAATCTCGTTAAGCTTCCATTCTGTCTGGGCCCTGTCAGGGGGGTGGATTCAGTCAATAAGTGACCCCTAAGACTGTAAATGATTCAGCCTTTTCTCACTCAAGCAGGCACAAACAAACACAAAGGACCTCCGTGTAAATAATTACACACTTGCAATTGTGTGTTGTGCTCATTTCCCTGTTTCTGTAGAACTAAAACCTTTATAATGAGAACAGTTGTATACTCTGACTTGAGTCTTTAACGACAACCATTTGGATCTTTCTCTGTTTACCCATTCATTTGGAAACCACGCTTAATTAGAAATGGCTGTTTTTCCAAGCATAACAACTCAGGCTGTCATCTCAAATCCCTCCAAAGGACTTCAAATGAGAACATCTACTATGCTTCAGGAAAAGCGGGGCTTGCTGTAGATGGTTGGCTTTACTCTGTTTTCACTTCCGATTAGCAGTAATAGCTGCAAATGTATGATCTTTTAATCAAACGGAAAGGGATACGTATGCGCAAAGTGTGTTTCCCTCCGGCAATCACATACAAAATAAAAAAATACATAATCCAGTCTCAGTCAGATGCAACGTTAAGTGAAATTAAAAGGATGGCTTATAATAAAATCATATGATAGCGCAGAGATTGGCTTGTGCTCAGCAGAAGTCCCACCCCTGGGTTGTCTCGTGCCTCATCCCTCTGTGCCCTCACCCTTTTACCAAGCAGCATGGTTTACCCCCCCCAGAAAATCAGCAAAACCTCCCCTCACAACCCCTCAGAGTGATTCCATCATTCTTGTGCCTGCCTATCTGCAAATGCCAGCTCATTTCTCAAGCTAGGCCCCCCAGTTGGCTTCCAAACACTGCTAAATGCTCATTCTTATGCAGCGTTTCTGCCAAAAAGCACATCAACTGGGATGAAGAAAGAGCCCAGAGTGTCCCTGGACTGTGCATTTTAGTGTGCGGTGATATCGAAGAAAAACAAGCCAGTGTAGTTTTAAGAGGAAGTTGTGGTTTTGAAACTGAAAACCTGAATAAAAAGGAAAGAAAAGGAAGGTGAGTGATTGTAGCTCCCTGTGTCTTTATAAGCCTGAAGGGAAGATGCGTTTCCCTCGACTTTTGGTATTCTTTTGTTGCTCTATTGTTTTTATTCCAAACCTCGGTTTTGGGGTTGTGTCACTGACGCAGCTGTATGGCCTTAGCTTGCTCTGCGGTCCCTTCATAAACTCAGAGTTACAGCTGCTTTCTTCTGCCATCTGCCCAAGTGATGCTGGTGAATCCCAAAGAACAAGACAGTGCCAATCTCTACATGCCCAACCACATCATCATTACAATTTAGACATTAATGAGTTGAGGATCCCCAAATTAACTCAGACTTCTAAGTGTTCTGGGATTTTTGTTGTTGTTGTTTTTTGCCTCAGAGTGTGAAAGAAAATGTGTTGATAGGGGTTGGTAGAATGAATAACCCTTCAAAACTAAAACCAAAGACTATTAATGTTTCATATTTTGTGCTTGTTTTTTTTTTTTTTACCCACTCCCAATGCAGGTTTTTAACATGTGGGAATTTGTGTCTGGCAGTTGAAGAGAACCTAAAGAGACGGTCCCATGGCTTTGTTATTACAACAAATGAGTGACTTATCGCCTTTACTCCACTAAAATTATGAACGGCTTCAACAATACTCAAATTTATAATTTGTATTCCAGTTGTTGGTGAAAGTACCTTTGTTTGCTTGACATCATTAGCTGTGTCAATTGTTCTTTGTCAAACAGATCTAACAGAAGGCTGCTAAAAGAGGGTCACAATGGCACCTCTTAGTATTTACATCTACCAGTAAGTATGTATTTCACTGCAGCCAATATCCAGAAGCATGAAATCTTTATCTTCACACGTTTTTGGGAGGTGAAGGCCTTTTCTGTTCTTTCTGTGATTATTTTTTTCTGATTCCTATCAGTCTGTAACTGATCTGTGCAGATGTCTACAGTGAATAATACATTTCTATGGTGCTTTAATGCTGGATTTCTTTATAAGCCATCTAAATGATGAGATACTGCAGAGGAATAAAATAATTGTATTTCATCTTATATCAGTCTTGTATAATCCTCCAACTAATAATTGATTTGTCATAATGTAAATCATTGTATGCCTTCAGTGTAGTTTTCATTCATTCAACCTTTATTTAGTCAGGTTAATCTCATTGAGCCTCGTGGACTCATTTACAAGAGCGACCTGCTACAAACTAAAGAATGATGAACAGCAAAGGTAAATTTTCCTCAAACAATAGAAAAACATAAGAGGAAAAAACATAAGAGGGAAATACAGAAATACAGAAACACAGATTTTTTTTAAAAACAAAGTATCAAAAACTAGCAAAACATTATAAGGTAGATGTATAAAATCAAAAACAGGAACAAATCTGCATTGGTTTTTGCCAGGATTCAAACAGTTTCTTAAAATCATTTAGAGAGGTCAAGGCCGAGAGCTTCAGATCTTTTTGTAAGATATTCCATGAAGCAGAAGCGGAGTAGGAGAAGGCCCTTTTTCCAAGTTCAGTCCTCACTGACGGAACTGCAGGTGATCATGTCCTGAGAGCGCACACTGTAACTGCACTCACGCAGAGACATGTAGGAGGAGATGTATGAAGGCAGCAGACCAAGAAGTGATTTAAAGATGAAAATGTACCAGTGGAAGAGTCTGCGTGAGGTTAATGATGTCCAGTTAACCAGTGAATACAGGGTGCAGTGGTGGGTACGATAATCACAGCCAGTTATGAATCTTAGTGCACCATGATAGACAACATCCAACATCTGCAGGGTGCTTGTCGGAGCAAGCACCCGGCAGATGTTGTATGCTGTCTATCATGGTGCACTAATTATTCCATAGTTATGGCTGTTATTATTATTATTATTGCACTAGTTATTGCATGTTCCCTCATTTTTTGCATTTATCTTAAACTAGGAAGGAACTTGAAAACACTTCAGGTACATCAGAGGTATGGAAAATCATAAGAAACAGGAAGGCCAAGAGGCACAAACACCAGTGTCCTGGAAGAGGCTATCATTCCACCATCACTGCCATTCATCATTGCCCAACAACAACACACATGGACTTGGCATGTACTTCATGGCCTCAGGGCAGCTGGCTCAGGACCAGAAGGTCCCGGGTTCGATCCCGGTCACTGCATACCTCGTTGTGTCCCTGGGCAAGACACTTAACCCCGAGTAGCTCCCGGTAGGTCTGGATGGCGCCCTGCAAGGCAGGCTATCACTACCGGTGTATGAATGTGTGAATGAATGGGTAGATGGTTGGTATTGTAAAGCACTTTGGGGCTCCTCACAGGGGGCTGGAAAGTGCTATATAAATAAGCTCAATTTACCATCCATTTACCATTTACCATAAATCTTATTATGAACGGATACGCGTCAGGCGTCCTGCTCCCTCAGCCTTCGTGACAGGCCGAAATTACTGATAGGAACACCTTAATAGTTGAAAAAGAACGACCTTTCTCCAGCAAGTCCTGAAGAAAGGTGAAGAGCTGAGCTAGGTCACATGAATAAGAAATAATATTTCTTTCTGTGCACCAGGCTTCAAAAATATACCATTTCCGGGTGTAAAGAGAATGAGTTGACACAGCTCGTGCATTTTGAATGGTACTTACCACATTCTCTGGCAGGCCTGAGGCCACCAGCTTGTCCCTTTCTGCCACCAAACTGAAATTTGCCACAGCTCTCAGCCTAAGAGGCAAGACTGTTCCCTCTGGTGACGTGGAGGGTCCCTGTAGAGGAGCAGGTGGTAGAACCAGCTCTCCCTCAAGGGCCCTAATTCCTGCGGTCCCTTGAAGGTCAACCACATTAGGGAGAGGACCTTCCTGCAGATGTACCGCCCTACTGCTCTGATCAAGAGTGTTTGGGGACAGAGGCAGTCTGTTGTCATTATTAGACAAAAGCAGGACAGAATGTCTGTTTTTCCTCTTTTTGTTGAGGGTCATGGATCTGAGGGGTTGCAAGTTTTGTAAATGAGCAGATCTCCTGGCCCCAGCCCGTTTCCTGGTTGGACCTGGTTTACTGGTCTCTGGCCTTAAAAGGGTCCTGGAGCTGTGCCGCCGCTTTGGTGTGGGGGATAAAGCGCATGGCACATGTTCTGAGGGTGGACCTCTCTGCAGACGTCGCGGGTTCGCGTCCCAGACCCGATGAGCTTCTTTCTGCAGTGTCTCTCCCCTCTCTACCCGTTTCGCCCTCTCCCTCTCCAATAAAGGCCACTAGAGACCAAAAATGTAAAAAATAATAAAAAATAAATAAATTAAAAAAAGGGTCATGGAGCCTGACAAACCACTGGTGGGCTGTGTTTCACCCGGTGGGGGTACGTTGTTTAAGAGCAGAACTGAGTCGGCACATTGAGCGCGGTCACGTGCTACAAGATCATTGCTTGAGCATTACGTGTCGCCCACCACGGATAAGGGGCCAGCTTCAGCATGAGAGTGTTGAGATGGTCCTTTGTAATGAGCCAACTTTTTTTCCCTTTATAGATGGCCTCCCTTCTCACCTCACAGCCATCCTCTCATTTCGATATGATTTTTTTAAGAGAGAAAGGAAAGATGGAAAGTAAGACAACAAAACACAACAATTATCCACAAAAAGAGCACAAGGCAAACACACCCAACCTCTGTCCGCAATCCTGCAAAGCACATGACAAAACATAGCACCAAAATACACATGCATAAAGACTAATAATATTCATGACCTTGCAGTAGATTTCCATAAATAAACATACCCATACCTACAAATATAAAAAAAAAAATATATATATATATATATATTTTTTTTTTGTTTGTTTGTTTGTTTTTTTGTTGGCGTTAAGCCCCAAGTTCATTGTTTGGTTCACTTTGGATCAGAAAAAGGAGGTACGCTGAATACACGACAAACGCTTACTTAAAGTTCCAAACCAGTTTAATTAATCATAAGTTTAAAAAGTCACAGAATACATTTGTTATATTTTATAAGCTATATATATATATATGATCTCATATGAGAAGACAGAGAGAGAAAGAAAGAAAGATAAGAGAACAAAGAGAACATGAATGCGCATTCAATGGAGACAGCATACAACCTGATGGGTTGGTCCCTCGTGGCCTGCTTCTGCGTTGTCTGTTGGAGGATGGAAACTTATACTTTTATACTCTTCTGTGGGGCGTTTTCTGCTCTCAACCAATAAGAGAAGTTTTGCTTTGTTTTCTTGTCCTACCCCACTGCCAGAAAGCTTCTGTTCTGGTTTACCCAGGCCTCAGGGGGTTTCAGCTTACTCTGGTTTCCAAAACTAAATATACAGCAATGCTGAGCACCCACAAATCACACACACACTAGTAGACCACCAAGTGACCAATCAGTGCAACTGGACACCAAACCACACCAAAGACACACATAGATTAGGGTTGTTCTGACACTCCCTGACTGAGCAAACATGCAGAACCAGAGAGTGGCTTTCAGTGGACTTCTCCCAAGCCAAATATCTGCAAAGTCATAAAACTGACAGACAGACAGAGAGGACACAAACTGCATCATTTGAAAACCCCTTCTGGTGGAGTAAAAACACGAAGAATAAAATATTTTATTTCACAACAAACCCCCTTTGGACCTCAATTCCTGAGGTCCATCCCAAAAGAAATAAAATCACACACCTAATAACGCAACTAAACGTATATATAAACAATATTCAATCAGTTTTTTCCAAAATCCTCCAAGTTATAGTTTTTTAACAAAAGCAGTTGGCGCATCACTTCAGGATCCCTCTTCTCCAGGGTGGACGTGATAAGTCGAACCGTTAGAGACCTCAGACAAGGCACACAGCAGCACCCGCAAGTTATAAGTATGCCTAAGAAAATAGCCAATGATACCATTATAGGGGCGGCCGTGGTGTAGTGGTAATGGCAGTCGTCTCCCGATCGGAAAGTTGGCGGTTCGACTCCCGGGACCCGCACCATGTGTCGTTGTGTCCTTGGGCAAGACACTTAACCCTGAGTTGCTCCCGGTAGGACTGGAAAGCACCTTGCATGGTAGTCTGCCGCCACCGGTTTATGAATGTGTGTAGCATTCAATATATGTGTAGCACTTTGAGATTTTCAGTAATGAAAAGTGCGTTATAAATTGAATTAATTATTATAAAAAAATTAATTAATTATTATAGATACAAACACCTGTTTCCAGGGACAGAAGATCTTTATCAGCCAATCGTCCAGTGGGTCTTCCAGACCCGAATGAATTTATTAATATGCAAATTGTAGAATATAAGGAAATACAGTATATGCAAACTATGAACGATAATAATAGTAAGCGCTTTAGGATATTGCAGAATTATAAACCTTAAGTTTCCCAAGTTCCTCCTCCAGCAGCAAGGCAGTTGTCTCCCTTGAACACACAAAAATAGAGAAAGAACACAAGATTTATATCACCATCACAGAAACATTAATATACTTTTTGAATGTGCCACACGTACTCAGGGGCATTCCCCTGGCGTTGCTCGGGAATGTCCTCCTATGTCCCCGAGTTTTCTTCGTGTTATGTGAAACTCTAATATGTAATGTTTTTATCGTTCTAGGTGTCTGTTCTATGTGTGGATATTCCTAGCACCGAGTGGCCCCATAAAACAGAGTCCTTCTGGGCCCGCACGCAACTATACTCGGCTACTTTGGTCTACCAAGGCACAAGAGTTCGAATGCGACCTCTTCTTGTCGTCCAGCCCAATCCTTTAGCTCCTTCCTGGTTCACGGGCTGGAGCACACTGAACCGTGTGGATCCCCTGGCATTGACACGCACTGCCTGTGGTGTACGTTCAGCGACCCCACACGGGTCCGTACTTGACCAGGGCTGTCTGGTCTTGCCTCCTGTAAAATCTGTTGAGAAAATCTAAACCACAAACTTTCGACTCGTTAGACTACAACAGGGCCTTCTTGGTTTAACCCAATTCACTCATCTAAGAGAAGGCCCAAACGTGGGTAAATCCATATGAGTTAAATTACTCTCTATTGTCTATCCATAAACCCACTCACAATGGTGCTGATAAGTCAGATTCTAAAACGTAAGCCAATTTCTCCAATGTTATATTAAAATTTGTACCCGGAAATGTGCAATAAAACAAAAATAGAGTTCCATCCTTACCCCCTCAGCTGGAGCTTTTCCAGGAACCACCTATAATAAACAGAATGTGCCACAGCAAACAACACCTAACAAATTATAAATCAGTAGTAAAAATAATTAATCATGCATGTTAGTTGGGTTTGGGAGAGACTTAATCTTCATTAGGGTTAGTTATGAGTAGTTTTTAAGGCGGTTCATACTTACAAAAATACTGTACCTTTTCATTCAGCTTATAGCAGAAATTACACACATAAAAGTAACATCGCAAGTGGCGGCAGAGCATAATTCACAAAACATTGTACACCTGTGGTTCTATACACCTTTTTCCTGAGTCAATAAGTCACATGTCGTCTCGTCAAGTCAATTGCTATAAATCTACAGAACCATCATATTTCTAAACACCCTCTGATCAGGTCCACTTCAGGTTTGAGTGGTTTGAGCCTGCAGGCCAGGAAACATTTCCAAGGGGCGTCCCCCATCCTGCTTCACACACATTTCACAGAGGAAAAAAAAACAGTGTTGTTAATTGCTCATTTGAAATATGCTTGCATCAATACTCCTTCCTCCATGACATGATTAAAGAAAATAAAACGTTCAAGACCGATGCCGCCTCAATATCAACGCAAGTGAACTTTGTTTATAACGCCAATTTATCAGTTATCCTTATTATTCTTTGTATACTAAAATGTATTTACCATCTTTTAGTTAATTAGTTATTTCTAGGAACATTTGTCAACCTAGTTGTTTCTAGGAAACATTTACAATCTAGTTATTTTCTAGGAAACATTTACAATCTAGTTATTTCTAATTAATTATTTCTAGGGACCAATTCCAACCTCTGTATTTTTAGAAACATCTGTCAACCTCCTAACCCCCTTTTGAAACAAAACTCTACCTTGTTTCAATTATTCCAAAGTAATTTGGTTAATAAATTGGAAATTGTGTCTAAATTTACCATCCTTTAACCTAAGCACTAGTGTCAGATGTTTCCTAAACCTCAGCCTATTGCCACCACTAATTTGGTTTTCACAACCATATAGCTAACTGTAATCTACGATATCATCTCATTTTCTTTAAAATTATAATCATTTACCAAAATGTACCCCTTGTGACACATCAGATTTCCAACATGCACTCCGCCAAGGATAACTGCTGCCCTCTCTTCAGTCTTATTAAAACCTTGTATGAATGTTTGTGGAGACACAAATTTTAACCTGCAAAAACAAAAATATAAAAGTTAACTCGTTTTAGGGTCAGGAGCTAGGATCATTTCCCTTGCTTTCCTTAAGCTTCACCACAGAGTTACAGGAACCAGAAGAAGCAAGTCGTCAGATCCACCTGAGCACAGTATAACTAAGAATCATGAAGCCCGCGCTGGCAGGCCCTAAAGGTGCCTATGTGTTTCATTTAAAAAATGCATCATAGCAACTGTAGTTTTGATCCCGGCTACTAAGATCAACGACAGATCTTCACAGATCAACATGGGTGTGGCCTTTGCTGGTATGAGTGACTTCAGGACCATTTGTTCTCTTGTCTGTTTGGAGAACGTGTTCAGCTTTCTCTTGTTCCAGCCCCCAGTGAGACGTTCACTGGGTTCTGATTCTCGTCCGGACCCCCCAAATCCGGACCGTATATTCTGGCCATTTGTGTCTGATGACCATGTTTTGACAGTTCTTTGAGAAAGTCTTTGCCTCTGCTCGGCTGAAAGTTTTTGTGGACAGTCTTTTGTTCTTTTGGTGCCTTTGTTGTTTTCAGTCGTTCCTTGCGTAAGCCCCTCAAAAGTTCTTTGAGCAAGGTTGCATATGAGTCCACTCCATGTTGTTGTTTTTCCCAGTGAAGTCACAGTGAGTCAGTTTCTGGACACACCTTCATATTAAATCTGATCCTATCTGATCAATAACCACAGTAGCTGAGATTCAAAAGTCAGATGCTGCATGTGTTTTGACAGAGGCCTATCTTAATGCATATTTACCATTATGTGTTCTGTAAAGATGAGGTGGTATTCATAAGACTCACTTTTGCCGTTCCACCAACACTGTTCAATGAGGCTTATTTAAAAAATTAAAAAAAGATTAAAAAATCTTAACAGACCAAGATCCAATTAATTTTCTGTTCACAAGCTTTAATATAGATCCTTCGACGGAGGCATCTTTTAATCTGATCTGCACAACAGATCCAAAACATTAGTTTACCTCAAAGTGAAATAATCAATTTATCCTGAAACCAAAAAATACTGTAGCCTACTTTTATTTCAGAACATACAATGTACGGTTTTCTAAAAAACCCTTGCTAGTATACAGTCTATGATAATTAGCTAATTCCTTGAGCCTTCTAAGATCTGCCTTCTTGTTGGATTTATTTATATATCGTGTATATTTTCATGTCTAAACGGCACCGCTAGATGCCCTCCTAAATTGTCAATTTGAAATTATTAAGCTCAGTGGCTCATTTATTCAAAGTAAAAATATGGGCTCGTTCATTTTGGCCTGTTGTTCCAGGGGTGTCAAACTCATTTTGATCTGGGGGCCGCATACAGCTTAATCTGATCTCAAGGGGGTCAGACCAGAATACTCATTCCAAAAGTCCACTTTTGTCTTTGTATTAGTGCAAAGAATAAATAAATTATAAAGATATTAACATTAAATTAATTGTCCTTTTACATTTTTACTCAGTTTAACATTTAAGTGCATTACATATTAAAAAACTGATCAGTGATTGCACGTTTTAAAACATTTATTCAACAAACTGTTTTGTTAAATACCCTGATGCATGCTCAATAATCCAGGTAGAGAAATCTAAAAAAGCTAAATCTGGGCTTCTGGACATACAAAAAAAAAACAGTTCTGTTAAAACCCTTTCCTGCATGTTAAAAATGCATCAAAATTTAGAAAATGAATGAATTTTAAATCCATTTTCCACATCTGGGAAGCAACTGTGCGTAATTTTAATCATGTGCCCTGTCAATAAAGATATATTCTATTCCTCTAAAGACCTGAAATCGTTTCTCAAACTCCCTCACAACCCTGAAATCTTGTTTTTGTGCTGTTTCACATCAGGATGAACGCTTGCTGCGCACATGAAGACAGGGAAAATGAGCAGAGCCTCCGTTTGCTATCTGCTGCACTAAAACACAGCGCCCCTGGGTCCTAGAGGCAGCCGGTTTGAGTAGGACAACAACTGACTAAAACACAGCGCCTCTATAGCGGACAACATAGGAACTGCAGATTTTTAAGAAAATAGCGTTTTTTTTTGTTTTTTTTTAATAATTCAGATTCATCTGCGGGCTGACTAAAACCCCCTGGCGGGCCGGGTCTTTGACACTCCTTAGTCGATTTTTTAAAAAAAATCCAATTCTCCACTTATTATGAATTGAGATTCAATTTATGTCCTCAATAGATTAAAATTAAAGGTGTATTTATTCAGGACCTGATTGTGAGGGCTACTCCCTCTCCAGCACTTTGAGATTTTTATTAATGAAAAGTGCGTTATAAATTGAATTCATTATTATCATTATCATTATTTATTTTTCTTCAAACCCCAATCTGTCCTCTTCTTTTATTCATCTGACTCCAAACAGTTATTAAAATCTGCACCTGCATCCTTTTACTAAATGTTTCAGAACGAATAACCCAACTGGATGACTAAATTAAATCACAAATAAAAGTGACTCAGACCTGTTTTTGGCTTTTCTAGAAATTATTACGCTCCTGTCTGCAGTACCTTTTTTCGTCCATCAGGGGTCTCCATTATACTCAGGCTCAGTGTTGCCAGCTGCACGATAATTTTCGTATTTGTACGATAATTTTGCCCTCTGTACGATGTACGATCAATAATCCCGAAAAAGGCCAAAAATACATTAATTTCGCCATTCTGTGAACGTGTAGCTGTGATCGGTTTCCATCCGCCTGTCGCAACTGTCTGTCGGAGTTTTTGGTGAACCCTGAAGGCGTCTTGAAATTCCAGCTAATCGTGCTTTTCTAAATGTGACAGAAGACTTTCTGTAGAGCTCATTATTTGCCACCAGACAATAATGCGTGTTAATGTCTATGGTTCCCCCCAGTACTGACGCCACAAAGCTGTGAGTGCCTGTCAAACGCTACAGTATTCAACAATAGAGTGACTATAGAGCATACTTATTTTGTTTATGATGGGTGTACGATAATCCTACATTTCTCACCTGGCAACCCTGCTCAGGCTATACACGAAACGACTGTGTCTTTTGCGTCCCCATAGTTGCCAAGTCCGCTTATTTCAAGCGGCATTGGGCTTGTTTTTCCCTGGAGTCGCTTTCAAATTTGATCAGCCGCTTGTGGCGGGTTTTCATTTTTGCTTCTCGCGGACATTGAGTCGCTTATTTGTGCTTGTTTTGAAGGAGCTGATCGCTTGTTTCGGTCTAGAGATCTGGCAACCCTGCTCTTTCCGGTCAATGCTCACAAGACATGTACATTCACTGGAACTATTCACAAAAGTACGTCTTCCAGATTGGTAATCCACTTTCTCTGCTTCTTATATTGGAAAATGCAAGTATGATACGTTCGGTTCTACCTCCTCACGTCCTATACACAAATTATAAGACAACGTCTCGTGAACCACGTCGAACCTAGTGGCTCGTTAGCTTTGCTGTTAGCTGCTAAGTTCGTCTACAAAAACTAAATTTGGATTATTTAAAGTCGATATTGTTTATCTACACGACGCGCCACTCTGTACGTTTTGTTAGCGAATCGGATGTGAGCTGTCTACCGTTACAAAGTTATAAAATGTCCGCTGTTGGGTAGCCTATGCTATGCTAAGGGAGATCCTACTGCAATTTCCAAATTTCCCGGTTGTTTAAGTGTTATAACCTAAAATTATTGAGATAGAATGTCATAATCCTTTTTGATCAATCCTTCCAACCGTGAAGGTTCATTCAGCCCTAATTGATTTATCTCGAACTATCCGCAAATATTTTATTTGTTTGTTCAAAAAACTGTTACCCGTCGTGAGGCCTTCTAGCCTGGTTAAACCCAGACCCTCGTTCAGAGCTGAGCTGAAGTTCTAATTTTTTCATTTCACCCACATTCACGCTGTAGAAAATTATCTAATCCTGTTATAGTGAAGAAGTGTAAACTATTTTAATGTAATGTTTATTCTGTGTTTCAGGAAACCAGAGCCAGCTACTGAGGAGGTGAAGACTAGTTTATTACTCTATTAAACTGCTGTATCTAAATAAAACTTTATTCTAATCTCGGCGCCTCAATGTTTGTTTCATATTTAATCCTCAGATAGCTTGTGACAAGTTTAAGAAGAAAAAGCAATCCATAAATATGTCATACAGGCTAAAAATACAGTAATCATTATTTTCCTCCCTCTGTTTTTGAATTCTTTAAAGTCCATGACTCACCATGTTTTCAAATTGCATCGCCATTATTTATTTGTTTATTTAAAAATAATACAGGAGCGTTTATTTATATTGTAGAGAAATAACGCTAAATGTGTTGTTTCATGATTTATGGCAGATTTTTAGCAAAAGCTCCGGGAAGATCTGCCCCTCTCTTTTTTCTCTCCCCGTGGGTCGGGAGTTCAGAAAGGTAGCCGCGCAGCGGAGCTCTGAGCGAGCGTGCTCCACGCAACAAGGCTGGACAGAACCGAGCCCGGAGTCAACGAAAAGAACTTCAAAGGTAACATCAGAACGGGGAGCCAGGGAGAAGACGAGAGAAGCCGCGCTGCTCTTGCTCCTCTCTGGGCAGAAGCTGAGAGGTTTTGAGAGCAGCGAGCAACAGTCCACAGCGGTGTTATATCTTA
Organism: Garcialebias charrua; assembly: GCA_038048925.1. Lineage (NCBI taxonomy): Eukaryota > Metazoa > Chordata > Actinopteri > Cyprinodontiformes > Rivulidae > Garcialebias > Garcialebias charrua. The sequence continues at coordinate 6,327 of JBBPBX010005186.1, read as the reverse complement.
TTAAAACGTCTATAAAATAAATAAAAATTAAAAACAGAGCACTGGTCCAGTTGTACACACAAATGCACCAAGAAATATGCAGTTTTAACTCCCATTTATTTTTTTTTTTTTCTGAAACTCCTCCATGTCACACACACACCAAGCCTATTAATCTTTATTGATACTGGAACAACCGGAACTTTTTTCTTGTAATTCATCCACGCAGTTGGCCTTATAGTTCTTGACAAAAGACAAACATGAAAGACAATGGACAGGCCAACTTTTGCACTTCATTCACGCGAGACTCTGACACCATGAAAAGAACCTTCTGAGTGTAAAATAAGATTGGTATGTGTGTTGACTCCTCACATGGCAGGAAACCATTATTTTAGAACATAAAAAAGGATTTAGTATTCTGTGACTAATTTTATTCTATTTTTAACTGGTCCAGGTTTGGAACTATCGGATTATTTTATCAGCGAAAGTCAGCGCATCTATTTCAAACTCTCACCCGTCCCGCACTTACTTATTTAGTCTCTAATTATAAGTAAGTCTAAATTGTCACTGTTTTAAGCTAGACACCACCCTAGCAAGTTTACAGCTAACTTGGTCTCAGAGTTACAGGGTCAGCGGCGAATAAATTATGTATTTATCCTAAAACCCTGACCCCTCTGTTCCAGACGCCCGTCGGCATCTGGGAGACGAGACCACTGCGTGTTTTTACCTGGGACTTGGGTATTATTATTTTTCTTTACGTGTAGGTACCTACTCATTTTATTTCCTTATATTACTGGAGTCCAACACACTGAGTTAAAATTTGCCTATAAATGTCCAATTTCAGATTTTTGTTGAAACAGGCAATCTGCTTACCTCATTGTTGTGTAGACCGGTCACTGATCAGTGCTCTGGACTCGTGCTGTCCCTTCCTGTCCGCGTGCAACCAATCTCGGTGGAACCTCCAAATTTGTTGGTGGTAAGCCCCAAGTTCGTTGTTTGGTTCACTTTGGATCAGAAAAAGGAGGTACGCTGAATACACGACAAACGTTCACTTAAAGTTCCAAACCAGTTTAATTAATCATAAGTTTAAAAAGTCACAGAATACATTTGTTATATTTTATAAGCTATATATATATATATATGATCTCATATGAGAAGAAAGAGAGAGAAAGAAAGAAAGATAGAGAACAAAGAGAACATGAATGCGCATTCAAGGAGACAGCATACAACCTGAAAGTTACTCCCTCGTGGCTGCTTCTGCGTTGTCTGATGGAGGAGGGAAACCTATACTTTTATACTCTTCTGTGGGGCGTTTTCTGCTCTCAACCAATAAGAGAAGTTTTGCTTTGTTTTCTTGTCCTACCCCACTGCCAGAAAGCTTCTGTTCTGGTTTACCCAGGCCTCAGGGGGTTTCAGCTTACTCTGGTTTCCAAAACTAAATATACAGCAATGCTGAGCACCCACAAATCACACACACACTAGTAGACCACCAAGTGACCAATCAGTGCAACTGGACACCAAACCACACCAAAGACACACATAGATTAGGGTTGTTCTGACACTCCCTGACTGAGCAAACATGCAGAACCAGAGAGTGGCTTTCAGTGGACTTCTCCCAAGCCAAATATCTGCAAAGTCATAAAACTGACAGACAGACAGAGAGGACACAAACTGCATCATTTGAAAACCCCTTCTGGTGGAGTAAAAACACGAAGAATAAAATATTTTATTTCACAACAATATACATATATATATATATATATATATATATATATATATATATATATATATATATATATATATATATATATATATATATATATATATATATATATTAGTGCTGGGAGAAGATTAAAATTTTTAATCTGATTAATCACACTCTGGAGAATGTGATTAATCAGATTAATCAGATTAATCTCAATGCTTACCGGTAACTTTGTATGCTTGAAATGTAAATATGACGGTTTTCAATAAAATGTGGAAGAAAACGTTTTATTGTGTCAAACCAGTATTTCCATTCATCATTTCACCAGTTTTTTGCAAGGTTTAAAGTAGTAATGTTGTTTCAAACAATTTATAACATGCAAACAATAGAGTAAGCCCATAATACTGTATACATATATGGAAAAACATTTTTTTTTTCATTTTTAACTAACTTCTTCACATTTTCAAATGACAGAGCTTAACATTTCTTTTCAGCATTTCAAATTAACCTAAAGTCCACATATTTACAATCACTTTCTCATAACGTACTCCACCTTCAACCAGTCACTTAGGCAAACTAACTTCTTCACATTTTCAAATGACAGAGCTTAACATTTTTTTTCAGCATTTCAAATTAACCTAAAGTCCACATATTTACAATCACTTTCTCATAACGTACTCCACCTTCAACCAGTCACTTAGGCAAACTAACTTCTTCACATTTTCAAATGACAGAGCTTAACATGTTTTTTCAGCATTTCAAATTAACCTAAAGTCCACTTGTGTAACATATTTAGTCACATTTATCCTAACCTACTCATCCTTCAACCAGTCACTTAAGCAGACTAACTTGTTCACATTTTCAGATGACAGAGCTGATCTCTTTTTTTGTACAATATGGCCTGCTAGAGAGAAAAGTCTTTCACAAGGCACTGTTGAAGCGGGTGTGGCCAAGTACTTTTGTGCAAAACAGGCCAGTTCACTATAGACCACTGAGTGTGTTGACCACCACTGTATTGGGCATAAGTCATGATAACTCGATGTACAGCATGAGCTACACAGGGCACGTGTTCAAAAGGCAAAATTCTTGCAGCAGCAACCAGGTTGGGAGCACTGTCAGTTCCTAAAGTGGTGACCTTCTCAGTAATATTCCACTCTTTAGCCACTTGGAGAAACTGACCAGCGCATGCGTCTGCAAAATGTCTTTCTTCTGTTTTTAAAACGCCCAAACTAAAAGAGTGTAGCTACCATTCCTTATCTATTAGGTGTGCGGTAACACCGAGGTAATTGTTATTACTCACGGAGGTCCAGTGGTCTCCAGTTAGAGCAATATATTCAGCATTCTCTAGCTGCAGTGCTTTGGAAGTCTTCGTGGTGTCATACAGTTCATGTATTCTGTTACCTCCGGGAAGGCAACTTTACTGTCGGGTCTCCTGTGTAGACGCGAAGCATATTAATAAGCCCCCTGAAACCAACCACACTTTTTGGACTATCCACGTTCATCTTTTAAATCACGTTTGTTTTCCAAGCCGAGTCTGTCTTTCCAGAAGTGCGCATGCGCATATCAGTTACGCAGGAGGCGAGCTGCTCTCTTCTTCTGCTGGCGGTTGGCAAACAACTTTAAGCGCATTACTGCCCCCACTAGACTGAAAGCGGGATTAATCTTCATTTTTATAATATTAACTGATTAATCATTTTACATTAATCTCATGAGTTAACGCGTTAACTTTCCCAACATTAATATATATATATATATATATATATATATATATATATATATATATATATATATNAACATACCATACCATACCATACCATTTTATTTATAAAGCACTTTAAACAGGAACAAGTCCACACCAAAGTGCTGGACAAACAAACACGCAACAGGCAACACAGACAATGAAGTACAACACGAAAAACATAAAAACATTGCAGATCATAAATCAAACGATCCAATACAAATCAGCTGGCATTGAAAGCAATGGAGTAGTAGTGAGTTTTTAACCGGGACAGAGCGTTGATAACAACTTGGGCTATCCTTGACCTCGCTGGTCCGGATGACATGGTGTCCCAGTGTTCCATAAAGAACTTCAAATTTAACGCCATTGATTTAATGCCTTTAACGCCATTGATTTAATGCCTTTAACGCCATTGATTTAATGCCTTTAACGCCATTGATTTAATGCCTTTAACGCCATTGATTTAATGCCTTTAACGCCATTGATTTAATGCCTTTAACGACCATTGATTTAATGCCTTTAACGCCATTGATTTAATGCCTTTAACGCCATTGATTTAATGCCTTTAACGCCATTGATTTAATGCCTTTAACGCCATTGATTTAATGCCTTTAACGCCATTGATTTAATGCCTTTAACGCCATTGATTTAATGCCTTTAACGCCATTGATTTAATGCCTTTAACGCCATTGATTTAATGCCTTTAACGCCATTGATTTAATGCCTTTAACGCCATTGATTTAATGCCTTTAACGCCATTGATTTAATGCCTTTAACGCCATTGATTTAATGCCTTTAACGACCATTGATTTAATGCCTTTAACGCCATTGATTTAATGCCTTTAACGACATTGATTTAATGCCTTTAACGCCATTGATTTAATGCCTTTAACGACATTGATTTAATGCCTTTAACGCCATTGATTTAATGCCTTTAACGACATTGATTTAATGCCTTTAACGCCATTGATTTAATGCCTTTAACGCCATTGATTTAATGCCTTTAACGACATTGATTTAATGCCTTTAACGCCATTGATTTAATGCCTTTAACGCCATTGATTTAATGCCTTTAACGCCATTGATTTAATGCCTTTAACGCCATTGATTTAATGCCTTTAACGCCATTGATTTAATGCCTTTAACGCCATTGATTTAATGCCTTTAACGCCATTGATTTAATGCCTTTAACGCCATTGATTTAATGCCTTTAACGACATTGATTTAATGCCTTTAACGCCATTGATTTAATGCCTTTAAGCCATTGATTTAATGCCTTGATTTAATGCCTTTAATGCCATGATTTAATGCCTTTAATGCCATTGATTTAATGCCTTTAACGCCATTGATTTAATGCCTTTAACGCCATTGATTTAATGCCTTTAACGCCATTGATTTAATGCCTTTAACGCCATTGATTTAATGCCTTTAACGACATTGATTTAATGCCTTTAACGGCATCGATTTAATGCCTTTAATGCCATTGATTTAATGCCTTGATTTAATGCCTTTAATGCCATTGATTTAACGCCATTGATTTAATGCCTTTAATGCCATTGATTTAATGCCTTGATTTAATGCCTTTAACACCTTGATTTTTATATTTAAGCACTTTGGTAACAGCTGCAGATTTTTTTTTATGTGCTTTAAAACTAAATTGGACTTGACTTATTCTGGTGAAGATTCTCAGTCGTCCAGGACAGGATAAAATCAAAAAGGCGTTCAATACAAGATCAACTGGACTTTATTTGTTTATTTATTTATTTACTTTATTTACAAATAAAGTCCAGTTGATCTTGTATTGAACGCCTTTTTGACTTGACTTATTGCCGTTCACCCACAGCGTCAGTGTTACTTTAGCTTTCAGTTTCATAAGAAATCAGACAGTAAGGATTCATCTGTGTGCCCAATAAATTAATTTAATCTAGTTTGGGTCTGTGATTTATTATAATACTTTGATACTACACACTCTGATATTGCAATGGCAAAGAGTTTTAATAAACTGTCCTATAGAGCACAGTCCAGTGGGAAGATGCCACAATACTGATTTTGACTGTAAGCAGTTGAAGTGCATGCTTTTTCTATTCCAACCTAAACATGACTTTGTTTCTAGAACTTTTCTAGAACTTTAAACCTAAGTGGAAATGAAGCAAATAACAGTTAGATGGAATCTTTATTTTGCCCACTTCTACAAAAACATTTTGTAGTTCTGTTGACACAAGACTACTGACTTACTGGCCTAACGCTAAAAATGCAGCTAATCTAATTAATTACCGGTACATAAGGACAGAATTTGCTGAAAACTTAAATCTGCTCAGTAAAACAAAACGAAAAAAAAAATATATATATATCTGGCATTACAGAAACTTTTAATGTACAGAAACATTCAGCTCAAAATAGTTGAGTTACTAAGAATTAAAAAATAATAAAGTTAATGTAATCGTTCAAACTGATGTGTTTCATGCGGACATGTCTATCTGAAATAATAAATATTTTTTACTTCATTTAAAAAAAAACTGTCAGAAGAAGCAGTCTCACATGTTCTTAATTAATCTTACCTGAAAAAACTCTGACAAAAAATGATTTATGGTTACATAATGACTTCACCTTGGAGAGCAGAACTGCTGCTCCGTGTAATTACAAAATTCTTCTTCCTCTCGTCATGACAACTGTTACTTTCTCTTTACTCTAGACTACCTCGGCAGTTTTCCTACCATAGACTCTGCTAATCATTTTCACACTGCTACCAGTTCTCCAGCCATGGGATGTTACCACAGACACCATTATCTGGTAAAAGATCTGTTGACAGAAGATATACCAGGGTATCCATAAACAAATGTTATTTTAAGAAATGTGCCTAAAAACTCTGAGGACTGTGTGGATGAGTTAAACTCTACCGGTAGTTTTA
>JBBPBX010005185.1:49350-62905 GCA_038048925.1 Garcialebias charrua | reverse complement strand
ATTTCAGGAATTCAGAACAGATCCGAGCTCCTGGCATGAACGAGTTCTGGTCCGACTGGTCTCCAGATCTTTGGAATAAATTTGACATTCATTAACGGTGAAGATGTTGAGGTGGTGCATCAAGATAAGGATCTGTCTCTGGTCTCTGATCCTGTCCCTGGTCTTTGATCCTGTCTCTGGTCTCTGATCCTGTCCCTGGTCTTTGGTCCTGTCTCTGGTCTCTGATCCTGTCCCTGGTCTTTGATCCTGTCTCTGGTCTCTGATCCTGTCCCTGGTCTCTGATCCTGTCCCTGGTCTCTGATCCTGTCCCTGGTCTCTGATCCTGTCTCTGGTCTCTGATCCTGTCCCTGGTCTTTGATCCTGTCCTCTGGTCTCTGATCCTGTCCCTGGTCTTTGATCCTGTCCCTGGTCTCTGATCCTGTCCCTGGTCTTTGATCCTGTCCTGGTCTCTGATCCTGTCCCTGGTCTTTGATCCTGTCTCTGGTCTCTGATCCTGTCCCTGGTCTTTGATCCTGTCCCTGGTCTTTGATCCTGTCCCTAGTCTCTGATCCTGTCCCTGGTTTTTGATCCTGTCCTTGGTCTCTGATCCTGTCCCTGGTCTTTGATCCTGTCTCTGGTCTCTGATCCTGTCCCTGGTCTTTGATCCTGTCTCTGGTCTCTGATCCTGTCCCTGGTCTTTGATCCTGTCTCTGGTCTCTGATCCTGTCCCTGGTCTTTGGTCCTGTCTCTGGTCTCTGATCCTGTCCCTGGTCTTTGATCCTGTCCCTGGTCTCTGATCCTGTCTCTGGTCTCTGATCCTGTCCCTGGTCTCTGATCCTGTCTCTGGTCTCTGATCCTGTCCCTGGTCTCTGATCCTGTCCCTGGTCTCTGATCCTGTCCCTGGTCTTTGATCCCGTCACTGGTCTTTGGTCCCGTCTCTGGTCTCTGATCCTGTCCCTGGTCTTTGGTCCTGTCCCTGGTCTTTGATCCTGTCCCTGGTCTTTGGTCCTGTCTCTGGTCTCTGATCCTGTCCCTGGTCTCTGATCCTGTCCCTGGTCTCTGATCCTGTCTCTGGTCTCTGATCCTGTCTCTGGTCTCTGATCCTGTCCCTGGTCTCTGATCCTGTCCCTGGTCTCTGATCCTGTCCCTGGTCTCTGATCCTGTCCCTGGTCTCTGATCCTGTCCCTGGTATCTGATCCTGCCCCTGGTCTCTGATCCTGTCTCTGGTCTCTGATCCTGTCCCTGGTATCTGATCCTGCCCCTGGTCTTTGATCCCGTCTCTGGTCTCAGGTCATGTCCCTGGTCTCTGATCCTGTCCCTGGTCTTTGATCCTGTCCCTGGTCTCTAAACCTGTCCCTCTGGTCTCTGATCCTGTCCCTGGTCTCTGATCCTGTCCCTGGTCTCTGATCCTGTCCCTGGTCTCTGATCCTGTCCCTGGTCTCTGATCCTGTCTCTGGTCTCTGATCCTGTCCCTGGTCTCTGATCCTGTCCCTGGTCTCTGATCCTGTCCCTGGTCTCTGATCCTGTCCCTGGTCTCTGATCCTGTCCCTGGTCTCTGATCCTGTCCCTGGTCTCTGATCCTGTCCCTGGTCTCTGATCCTGTCCCTGGTCTCTGATCCTGTCTCTGGTCTCTGATCCTGTCCCTGGTCTCTGATCCTGTCCCTGGTCTCTGATCCTGTCCCTGGTCTCTGATCCTGTCCCTGGTCTCTGATCCTGTCCCTGGTCTCTGATCCTGTCCCTGGTCTCTGATCCTGTCCCTGGTCTCTGATCCTGTCCCTGGTCTCTGATCCTGTCCCTGGTCTCTGATCCTGTCCCTGGTCTCTGATCCTGTCCCTGGTCTCTGATCCTGTCCCTGGTCTCTGATCCTGTCCCTGGTCTCTGATCCTGTCCCTGGTCTCTGATCCTGTCTCTGGTGAGAGGGCGTTACGTAGTTCCTTTCTGAATTCGCTCAATAGCAACATTAAAGATCAACTGTTCACTAGTGAATTACCTGCTGACCTAGATGGAACTATTGCCTTGGCTATTAGAGTTGATAACAGAGCTCGAGAACGTCAGATGGAGGAGAACTACAACTCCCATCAACAACTGTCATCCGGAAGGACTCCACCGGTTCCCATGACGTCATTTTCCGAACCCGAGCCGATGCAGATCGGACACACTCGGCTGACACCGGAGGAGCGACAGAGACGCCTACAAAACAAAGCCTGTCTATATTGTGGAAGGAAGGGACACACTTTATCCGCCTGTTCTCTGCGGGTAAAAGATTGAGCCCACCAGTTAAAAAGGAGATGCTGGTGGGTACTATTTCTGATACTCCTGTAAATTGTTTGAAACTGCCCGTCACTCTTTGTATTAACACTGTGACTTTCCCTGTTCAGGCCCTGGTCGACTCGGGTGCCGAACAAAATTTGATCAGCCAGAGCTTGGTGGACGAACTCCAGATCCAGTCTCTAAAATTGGACCAGGACATCTCTGTTTCTGCTCTCACTGGTCAAACCGTTTCAACCATTTCACACAAGACAATAAAATTTAGGTTTGTGGTATCTGGTAACCACCAAGAATTGGGTGATTTTCTTATTGTCGAGAAACAGAGATTGCCCATCATTTTGGGTTATCCATGGCTCAGGTTACATAACCCTCACATCAATTGGGAGGAGGGTCGTATTGACAATTGGGGGGTGCGTTGCTCAGCTGAATGTCTTCGCTCAGCCATCTCTTCTAGCCCTGTCAAACAAACACCTTTTGAACCCATTGATTTATCCGTGGTCCCTGAAGTTTACCACTCCTTAGCAGCTGTTTTCAGTAAACAAAAAGCTTTGTCGTTGCCGCCACACAGGCCATACGATTGTGCCATTAACCTGATACCCGGAGCTCCACTACCGTCTAGCAGACTGTACAACATCTCTGGTCCTGAAAGGGCGACGATGACGGAATACATCGAGGCGTCATTAAAGAGTGGCATCATCCGTCCATCCACATCCCCTCTGGGTGCTGGTTTCTTCTTTGTGGCAAAGAAGGACAAGTCTCTTCGACCTTGTATTGATTACCGGGGCCTTAATCAAATTACGATTAAAAACAAATACCCTCTTCCACTCATCGATTCAGTTTATGAGCAACTTCGAGAAGCAACAGTCTTCTCTAAACTGGATCTCAGGAATGCATATCACCTCGTACGTATGCGCCAGGGAGATGAATGGAAGACTGCCTTCAAGACACCCATGGGCCATTTTGAGTACTTGGTCATGCCTTTTGGCTTAACCAACGCCCCTGCCGTTTTTCAGTCACTGGTGAATGATGTACTACGGGATTTCCTTGGGGTGTTCGTCTTCGTCTACCTAGATGACATTCTCATTTTTTCCAAAGGTCAGGACCAACACATCTGCCATGTAAAGTCAGTGTTACAACGTCTTCTGGAAAATCATTTATATGTCAAGACTGAAAAGTGCGAGTTTCACATCTCTACAGTCTCCTTCCTGGGGTTCATATTCGAGAGAGGACAGGTAAGATCAGACCCAGCGAAGATTAAGGCGGTGGTGGACTGGCCTACTCCTACGACCCGAAAACAACTTCAACGCTTCTTGGGATTTGCCAATTTTTACCGACGTTTTATAAAGGATTATAGCAAAGTTGCCGCGCCTCTAACCCAACTGACGTCTTCCCTCAGGAGGTTTGACTGGACTCTGGACGCTGAAAGAGCTTTCACTAACCTCAAAACTTTGTTTTCCACAGCTCCCATTCTGTCTCACCCTGACACCCACAGCCAGTTCGTGGTGGAGGTGGATGCCTCCGTGTCCGGAGTGGGTGCTGTTCTTTCCCAGAGGTCGGTGGAGGACAACAAGCTTCATCCCTGTGCTTTCTTTTCTCGGCGCCTCTCACCTGCTGAAAGTAACTATGATGTTGGAGATAGGGAGTTGCTGGCCATTAAGATGGCTTTGGTGGAATGGCGTCACTGGCTGGAGGGTGCCGAAACTCCGTTTGTGGTTCTCACTGACCATAAGAATCTGGCGTACCTGCAAAGCGCTAAAAGACTCAATGCTCGACAGGCTCGTTGGTCGCTGTTCTTTGCCAGATTCAACTTTTCTGTCTCGTATATTCCAGGGACACGCAACGTGAAGCCGGACGCCCTCTCACGGCAGTTTGCTACGGCGGACGACCTCGACATCCCCACTAACATTCTTCCCCCATCCTGCACGGTGGGCGTTTTGACATGGGAGATAGACAAGGTGATTCGGGACGCACAGCAGACTGAACCCGACCCGGGTACTGGCCCCGGGGATAGGAGATTTGTTCCCCCAACTGCCGTCAGTAAGGTGCTCCACTGGGTGCATTCCGCCAAGTTCTCTTGTCATCCAGGTGTCTGTCGGATGTTGCAGCTCGTCAGGACCCACTTTTGGTGGCCCAACTTGGAAAAGGATGTCAGGGACTTCATCGCAGCTTGTCCCACCTGTGCGCGGAGCAAGCACAGCAACCAACCACCGGCGGGACTGTTATTGCCTCTTCCCGTTCCCAGCCGGCCCTGGTCGCACATCGCACTCGATTTCGTCACTGGTTTGCCGATTTCCAATGGTTATACCACTATCTGCACGATTGTTGATCGTTTTTCTAAGTCCGCCCACTTCGTTCCTCTGTTGAAACTTCCCTCTGCAATGGAGACAGCCCACCTGATAACAGAGCACGTTTTTCGCCTCCACGGCATCCCTGTGGACATTGTTTCTGACAGAGGCCCCCAATTTGTTTCGCAGGTCTGGAAGGGTTTCTGTCGGGCAATCGGTGCATCTGCCAGCCTGTCCTCGGGATACCACCCTCAGTCTAATGGCCAGACTGAGAGGTGCAACCAGGAACTGGAAGCCATGCTAAGGTGTGTCACTGTCAACAACCCTTCTTCTTGGTCTCAGCAGTTGCCATGGGTCGAGTACGCCCACAACTCCCAGGTGTCCGCGGCCACTGGAAAATCCCCATTCGAGGCCGCACTGGGGTACTCCCCTCCTCTGTTTCCCTCGCAGGAGGTTGATGTTGGAGTTCCCTCTGTCAACTTGCACGTCAGACGTTGCAGGAGGACCTGGCGTGTCACCAAGCAGGCCCTTGCCAGGTCAGTGGAACAGAACAGACGTTTTGCTGACAGGCATCGGAGGGAGGCGCCCACCTATCACGTCGGACAGAAGGTGTGGTTGTCTACCAAGGACATCGCGCTCAGGGACACTCCACGCAAGCTGGCTCCACGGTTCATTGGTCCCTTCCCCGTGGTCAAGATCATCAATAGGTCTGCTGTGCGTCTGCAACTCCCAGCTTCCATGAAGTTGCACCCTACGTTTCACGTCTCCCTCCTGAAACCTGTGTCTACCAGTCCCTTGCACCCTCCTGCCGACCTCCCACCGCCCCCCCGCCTGATCGCCGGTGACCCAGCATTCACGGTTCGGCGCCTCCTGGATGTGAGGCGTCGGGGCCGTGGTTGGCAGTATTTGGTGGATTGGGAGGGCTACGGCCCTGAGGAACGTTCATGGGTTCCCAGGTCGCGGATCCTTGACCCCTCTCTCATTGCTGACTTTTTTAGGGTCCACCCTGAGAGGCGACTACGACCGCCGAGAGGCGGTTCTTGAGGGGGGGGCTCTGTAGGGTTCCTGGTTTTCTCCCTGTGTTTGTCTCTCCCACTCTCTCCACAGCACATTTCTAATTGTCCTGATGAGACCCACCTGTTGCTGCCTGATGAGGACTGGTTCTGGTGGCCTACTTAAGCAGCAGCTGGACACCTCTTCAGTGCTGGGACAACTTCTGCCTTTGGGACCTCCATGTCCTGCTCCTCTGAAGTCCTTCCACGGTCTTCCTCCAGCACTCTCGGGTGCACCTGCAGAAATCATCAAGAGTCCAGTCCATCAGCTACTCAACAAAAGGCTGGGTCTGCCTGTTCCTCTCTCCACCGCTCCTCACCTATATTCAACACCACGCCAAGAACCAGGACCACTCTTCTTTGATTCATCCATCTAAGACAACAAGTAAGACAATTCTGATTACTTCGAGATTCAAACATCAACCCTCCAAGATTGGATACTCACCTCTACTCCGTTCTCTTGCAGCTCCAGGCTTCCACCTTCACCTGTAAATAAAGAACACTTATTTTGTATTCCTGGTTGTTGTGTATTCTTTCTCGGTCTGCCATTTCGGGGTCGTACAAACGCCACCATGATAGAGTCAAAAACGCGGCATCGCCATGAAACTGGAACCAGGGGGCGGGGCCTGCCAGTAGAAACATCACAGAGCAGGAGGGGACCTCCGTCATTCACCTGCCGTTCCTCCAACTCGAGGCCCGTGGGCCCGGACTGGAGCTCGAGTATTTCTGCGTCGCTACGTTGGTCCGCAGCCATAGCAGAAAAATCGATGCCAACGTGTACGGGAGAGATCAGCACCCGGGAGAGACAGTCGGCCACCACGTTGGATTTTCCAGCCACATGCTGAATGTCTGTAGTAAATTCAGACACCGCTGCGAGGTGGCGTTGCTGGCGAGCAGACCAGGGGTCAGAAATTTTTGACATCGCAAACACCAAGGGTTTGTGGTCAACATATGCAGTGAACCGGCGGCCCTCCAGGAAAAACCTGAAATGGCGTGTGGCCAGGTAAAGCGCCAGCAACTCTCTGTCAAAAACACTGTATTTCAGCTCATTGTCCCGCAGCGTACGGCTGAAAAATGCAAGCGGCTGCCAAACCCCGGAAACCTGCTGTTCTAACACAGCCCCCACCGCAACATCAGATGCGTCGGTTGTTAAAGCTATTTGCGCCGCTGGGGATGGATGGGCCAAAAGGGCAGCAGTGGCCAGTGCAGCTTTAGCATCACCAAATGCCTGTAGGCGTTCTGGTGTCCAGTCCACGCTGTCGTTGGGCTTTTTCTTTTTCAGCGCTCCATAGAGCGGACGCAGCAGTTGTGCTGCCCTGGGGAGGAAACGGTTATAGAAGTTAACCATTCCCAAAAATTCTTGTAGCGCTTTAACAGACTGGGGCTGTGGGAAATCGGACACCGCCTGCACTTTGTTTGGTAACGGGACGGCACCACTGGCAGAAATGCGGTGGCCCAAAAAGTCAATGACTGGCAGCCCAAACTGGCATTTCGCTGTATTTACAATCAGGCCATGTGCTGCCAGGCGCTGAAAAACCTCACGGAGGTGGGACAAGTGCTGCTCAGCCGAGCTGCTAGCCACCAGGACGTCATCCAGGTACACAAATACGAAGGACAGACCCCTTAGGACTGAATCCATCAACCGCTGAAATGTTTGTGCTGCACCTTTAAGACCAAAAGGCATGCGCAAAAACTCAAAAAGGCCGAAAGGCGTGATAACAGCGGTCTTAGGGACATCCTCCACATGCACAGGAACCTGGTGGTACCCCCGTACTAAATCTACTTTAGAAAAAATGGAGGTCCCAGCCAGGTGCACTGAAAAATCCTGGATGTGGGGGATGGGATAACGATCGTTCTCTGTGATGTTATTAAGGCGGCGGAAATCCCCACATGGACGCCATTTGCCATCTGCCTTGGGCACCATGTGGAGGGGGGAGGCCCACGGACTGTTTGAGCGTTGCACGATGCCTAAACGCTCCATGTTAGCAAACTCTTCCTGTGCTATTGCTAGCTTAGTAGCATCAAGGCGGCGTGCACGTGCGAACACCGGGGGGCCCGTTGTGGGAATATAATGTTCGACCCCATGTTTTGTGTTTGTGTTTGCAAAATCAGGAACAGTCAGCGAGGGGAATTCAGACAATAAACGCTGAAACACATTACCCGAAGCTAAAAAGTTAGCATGCATTAAAGGCCCAGCTCCTCGCGTCTCACAAGGCAGTGACGAAAAAGACACAGCGTCGATCAAACGTCTGTTAGCTAAATCAACCAGGAGCCCGTGAGCACAAAGAAAATCAGCCCCTAAAATAGGGACTGAGCTAGCAGCTACCACAAAGTTCCACTGGAAGTCCCGTTCATGGAAACGAACAGTCACCAACCTTTCGCCAAACGTCTTGATGGGATAGCCGTTAGCCGCGGTTAGCTGCGGCCCGCAGCCTTCTGCCAACCTGTCGGAGCCAGTCGGGGGAACGAGGCTCTTCTGCGAGCCGGAGTCCACCAGGAACCGCCTCCCCGACCTCGAGTCTTCGATGAAAAGCAGCCTTTCCTTTTCGCCAACGGCCGCGACTGCTAGCGGCTGCTGGCGTTCTCGTTTCCCTGCGGCTTGAAACTGCACGGTGGGACGCACCGTCGTGCTTTGGCGCCAAAACGCTGGTGGTAGAAACAAAGGGCGGCCCCTGACCGCCTGCGGGCGACTCCTGCTACGACCACTGGCTCGTCCGGCGCTGAGGGCGATGCTCGAAGCTCGGGCGCCGCTGGAGATCCGGGGACCGCCGCTTGGACCGCGAACGTCCTCGCAGCCAGCAGGATGCGGTCGGCTTCGCGGGCCAGCGAGCGGTAATCCTTCTGCTGCAGAAACGGGGAGTTGGCCAGGGCTGTGCGCACTGGAGCCGGAAGCCGGCGGAGGAAGAGGTGGAGAAAGAGAAACTCACAGTCAGCTGAACCCCTCAAAGACAACATTCCTTCCATGAGCTCAAGAGCTGTGCCATCGCCCAAATCGGAGAGGGAAAACAGTTTCTCGGCGCGCTCCGCGTCTGAGAGCGTGTAACGCTGCAGAAGGAGCTCCTTGAGGGCGTCGTATTTTCCTTGTGCAGGAGGGTCTTCGAGCAGGCTCATTACCCGCTGGGTGGACAATGGGTCCAGTGAAGCGACCACATGGTGGTATTTGGTGTCGTCTGCAGAGATCCCGCGAAGAGCGAACTGTGATTCGACGTGGGCGAACCACGACCGAGGTGCGTGCAGCCAGAAGTCCGGGATTTTAACGGCCACCGCAAAAGCGAGCGGGGCCGCCGGTGGAGGTTCCACAACCGCGGACAGCTGAGGAGAGCTGGCTTGACCTTCAGATGTCGTCATTTCAATTCACAAGGGTCACCAGTGTAGGAGGTGGTGAAGAGACGACACAGGAGACGGGATGCAGTTCTTCACTTTAATCAACTCCTACTACAAACTGGCGGGAAAACCACCCAACACCGCCTTATATACCAACACAACATCCGGTCCTCTGGACCTTTCACAATAAAAGCATCCTGTAACACATTCAGTCCACTGGGTGTGAGTAGAGCCCCCTAGTGGTCCACCACAATATATTCTATTCGGCCACGAAATTAACAAAAAAGAGAATGATCTTTTAATCCCTAAGACCACTTTTAAATCTCAAATACACGGGTGTGTCGCCACCGCATTTATACATAAAAGTAACCCAAATACATAAAACTAACGACTCACCGTCGAGTGGTTGACACAAAACACACAATAAAATCCTCCGGCCGCGTTAATTTGGCTTGAAACAGCGGGGTTCTCTGCGGATTTATCCAAGTAACCCAGCACAACCAGCTAGCCACAGAGTTAGCGTCCAGTTCACCTCTGACCCGGAAGATGTCAAGATTCTATAGGCAGTCAACAGATTTAATGAAAAGTAACTAAAATACATAAAACTAACGACTCACCGTCGAGTGGTCGACACAAAACACACAATAAAATCCTCCGGCCGCGTTAATTTGGCTTGAAACAGCGGGGTTCTCTGCGGATTTATCCAAGAAACCCAGCACAACCAGCTAGCCACAGAATTAGCCCCCGAGTTCACCTCTGACCCGGAAGATGTCAAGATGGAATAGTCCATTTTTAGTAGGGGGATACAGAAATCGACCGGTTTTTGTATTGCGTTTTTAATGATCGTTTTCATCGTAACTATAATTATTTTTATGTTAAATGTACATTAACAAGCATGAGCAATGTTAGTGATGTAGGTGACTGGCCGGGGCGGGGCGGGGCCGGGGCACCTGCTGATTTGGGGCCCCAAGCAACGGCATCATTTGCCTACATGGTAGATCCGTGTCTGTTCTCCCCTCTGCTCCCCCTCCAACCCTCCCTCCTCTCTGCTCTTTACGGTGAGGGAGGGGAAAAAGGTAAAACAAGCCAGCATAAGAGCTTGTAAATAAGTTTATTCGTTTTTACTGATAGATAATTAGTTATTATTTATTGTTTATTGGTATCCCTGGCAAAAACCTTCAGAAACTTCAATATATTCAAAACAGTGCAGCAAGGATTCTGTTGAGAGTTCGTAAATTTGAACATATTACACCCATTCTCCATAACCTCCATTGGCTTCCTGTCACCTACAGAATTCAGTACAAAACTGCTCTCATTACCCATCAATGCTTGCACGGCACTTCACCTGACTATCTAAAGGACATTCTTGCACCATATTCATCCACCCGGTCTCTACGATCACAGAACAGTAATTTCCTTCATATTCCTCGGACCAAATTGAGGACCATGGGAGACCGAGCATTCTGTGTGGCTGCCCCCCGCCTGTGGAACTCCCTCCCTGACGACCTGAGAGCTCCACAGTCACTGGTTGACTTTAAAAGCAGCATAAAGACTTTTCTTTTTAAGCAAGCCTATTCTGCCTCCACATGATTTTATCTTTGATCTTACCTGATATCATTATTGATTTTACTTGATTTTATCACTTGTTTTATTTTATTTATTTTTTAAGCAAGCCTAATCTGCATCCACATGATTTTATCTTTTGATCTTAGTCGATATTATTATTGATTTTATTTGATTTTATCACTTGTTTTATTTTGATCTTTGCTTTGTTACACTTTGTAGCACTTTGAGATTTTTATTAATGAAAAGTGCATTATAAATTGAATTCATTATTATTATTATTATTATTAGCGGTACTGCATTTTAAATAAAAATAGCACAAATCCGCTTATGAATTATAAAAGTTAGTCACTCCGCTGTTACGCTGACAAAAACGTTAGGTCCGCTGTAAGCGGATTAGCGCATTAGCGGTCCCTAGCGTTCATATGCCCACCTTTGCTGGTGACTATAAGAATAAAAAGTCTTCAGTCATGGGATTTATTTATATATATTTTTTACATGTACACATTTTATTTTGCCATCAGAGAATGAAACAGAAGACACGCAGTCTGCTGCCTCAGACTTTGGATGGTCCTCCAGTGTCCCTGGAACGTCTGGCACCACGGGCACATCCAGCACACCCCACCTGCCAGCAGCTGATGTCCGTCCTACTGGCCGTGTTCTGACGACAGCTGTCCTACAGACACAGCAGGAAATAGTTTCCGGCATTAATGGCATCAATGACCGCCTGGACCAACTGATCGGAGTCCTCGCAGACATTAACAGAACATTAAATGCACTGATTAAGTGATAATGTGTACTTGCCTGTTTTATATATTTGCTATCACATTTTGCCGGGCCCTAATAGCTTCCTGGGTGGGATGTACATTGAGGGGTGCAGGTTCTGGTTCCTCTGGTGGGGGCAAGCGTATGTCAGGCTGTGGTATGTCAAGTCCGTGTGCCAAATTGTGGAGGACGCCACATGCCATCACAATGCGGCACACTTTTACAGGACTATAGAGCAGCAGACCTCCAGTCCTGTCCAGACAGCGCCACCGTCCCTTTAGCAGGCCAATTGTCCTCTCGATGACTGACCGGCTGCGGGAATGGACGTCATTAAACCTCCGCTCTTGCTCAGTGTGGGGGTTGGCGAGAGGAGTCATGAGCCATGTTTTTAGTGGGTAACCACGGTCCCCTGTGAAATAAAAATAATAAATTACAAATGGGCAGAGTCAGATGCTTATCAGTTCGTAATGCGGCGCTTTTGGGTTACTTTGTGTTAATGAACGCAGCAGTGCGCTGGTGAAAGGCGGACGCATTCCACACTTTACGCACGTGTTTATTTGCAGAACCGCTATACACACAGAAACAAACAAGGGCTTGGTAGACTGCTCTGAAACTGCATTTTAACCAGCCATTAACAGAAAGTTGATCACTTGAAGCACTGACTAGTAATGGAACTTCAGACAGGGCGACATGTGGGGGCGCACAGGTTCCATGCGCATAAGAGATTATAAGGATGTAAAAAGAATAATTTATTCACCAAGAAGCCACTATTTTGCGCATGCTTTTGTATCCACTCATCTAATTGCATCCATGTGGATGTAATAATTGTTAATCATGTGTGTTTGGTGTGAACAATAATGATTTTCACATCATGAACAGTTTCTCAGAATCACCTCTAAGTGTCGCCAATGGAACCAAAACCACAGAAACGTGCGTACGCCAGCCCTGGAGTTGGCGTGGGGCTGCGCACATTTCCACGTTCAGTTCTGTTTTGATACATACGGAGTTTTGCGTGGGAAATGGCGTACGCAAGGTTTTTGTGCGTACGCACCGTTGATACATGAGGCCCCAGGTTGATTTTTAATTAATTTATTTATTCAACACCACAAACTGTACATCACAAACACTGAGAATGAAATTGAACACTTTTGAAAAAACACGTTAACCGAACTTTAATGAACTGGACTCTGTTGTTTTCATCCTGGACCTGGTGGACACTGGACCCACATCCGAACCGGTCTGCTTCGTGGAACGACAGCTTCGACCTTGCAGGAAAAAAAATTAAAATAAAACCTCAGTTGGTTGTTCTGTGATCGAAGTAAACACAAGGAAACATTATTAAGAACATTGTTTACCTTGTAGCGCTGCTGTAAATTAGCTGATTCTCACGGACTAAAGTCTGACATAGTCACTCGGTTCTGGTCCACCCAGCAACTGGTGTGCAGCTTGTTAGATGAAGCGGTCCCACTTGGTGTCAAATCTGTCGACTCTTATCCAAATTCCAGCTTTTACTTGTTGTTAACTTGTTGACAACAACTTGTTGTTAGCTGAACTTTTAGCCAGAGAGGAAAACAGACTGACGCAGCATGCATGCGCAGTAGTGAAGGTCAAAAAATTCACAGCGCCATCTAATGGCCCGGCTTGGTAACCAGTGAATTCATGAGAGCGGGGGGGAGTCATATCCATAGAATTCGCCCGTGTCGACGCAAAACTTTTCATCTAATTAACATACCCCAAACCTCCGTTTCCCCCCCACCATGTCCATGTAAACAGGGCCTAAGCTGAAGCCCATACTATCCAAAAAGAACCTTGAGACAGTAATCCATGCTTTCATAACATCGAGGCTCGATTACTGGAATTCACTTCTGTTCGGAATCAGTCAGTCCTCCATTGCACGGCTACAGCTGGTCCAGAATGCTGCAGCCCGATTCTTAAAGGTTCAGTCTGCAGTTTCTGTAGAACATCAGCACTTAGAAAAAATTTCAACAAGCAAAGCATTCTGATCCCTCCCCCTCAGAGCCATATATGGCTCTGCCCCCTTGTGGTCTGTTAAAATTCAAATTCAAGCTCTGTTTTTATTGGCTGATTCAAATTCAAGCTCGGTTTTTATTGGCTGGTTACAAACTTTGTTTTTATTGGATGGAAAATGGCGGGTCACTTTTTCTTTTTAGAAATGCTTATTTACCACCTGGAGAAGCAAGGGGACAATATTTTTTTTTAGTTTTTTTCAGAGATTACCTCTCTAACATCAATCTAGTGACAGAGTGAAGAAATATGTTAAAAATATATTGTTAGAAAAGTTACATATAGTAGCTTTAA
>JBBPBX010005185.1:0-45529 GCA_038048925.1 Garcialebias charrua | reverse complement strand
TATATATATATACAGAGGAACCCGACAGTTGTAGCCCATCTCCCGGATATATATGTTGAATATGGTGGTTTTTGAAGCTGTGACTCTCGCCTCATTCCACTCTTTCTGGATCTCTGCCAGATTCTAGAATCTTCTCTGTTTGATAATCTGCTGAAGCCCACGGTCATCTCTTTTGCTGGTGCATCTTCTCCAACCACATGTTGCCCTTCCACTAGACTTTCCATTGATATGCTTGGACACAGCACTCTGTGAACAGCCAGCCTCCTTAGCGATGAACTTTTGTGACTTACCCATCCTATGGTGGGTATCAATGATGGTCTTCTGGCCAGTTGTTATGTCTGCAGTCTTCTCCATATTGAACCAAACCGAGACAATTGAACCAAACTGAAGCAATGAAATGAGACGTGGAGAAACCTGTTGCAGGTGCTTCAGTTTAGTAGATGATTAGTGTGTCACACAGTTTACAATATTCATGTCCTGCTAAATTTGGGCTGATTTCTCCACTGTATTCCAAGTTTTTGAAATCCTGTTTAGTGGGAAACATGAGCTTCCAGCTCATGAAACTCATGAGCTGGAAGCTCATGCTGCAAAGCGGAAATGCTCTGTGGGTGCGCGCGTCGTGTTGTTTACGTTTTAAATTCAGCTGATTTGTAATCATTTACTAACAAAAGTTAAACAGAGACACACTCTTACAATAATGTCAGCTAACAAATATATATTTTTAGGCGTTTCTATAGTTACATTTTAATGAAATTCAACTCTCGCTGCAAAGTGGGTCTGTTTTGTGGGTGCGCGCTTTGTGTTGTTTACATTTTAAATTCAGCTGATTTGTAATAATTTATTAACACAAATTAAACAGAGACGCACTCTTACAATAATCTCAGCTAACAAATATATTTTATTAGGTGTTTCTGTTGCTAAATTTAAATGAAATGCAGGGTTTCCACCCATTGCGCGCACACATATTGTTTCATCAGACGTAGCGAAACAATTTTTTTAATCCAGCTAATTTCACAATTACGTTCATTTATTAAGGAAAAGTTCAGCTCAGACACATATTTGCTATTATTTTTAGCAAACAAACTTACCCTCGAGTGTCAGACAGGCCTCCTCTCGTCCTGCTTTTAAATATCTTTTAAAGGAGACCACATATTGGTTTTATAATTTTTTATGGTATGTCTGTGGACTATCCAGACCATGTTCATTCAATTTAATGCACAAAATAATTCTTAGATAATGAAATATCCCCTTTTTAGTTCTGCCTTTTCTGACTTCCATTCTAAACGACCGGTTTATGATAATGAGCTCTGAAGGCCACGCCCTTCAAAAATCTGTTTACATTAACTCCGCCCTCTGTAACAGCCAGTATCTCTAATATGTTGTTGTTTTAAAATTAGCTCTTTTTTATTACGCATTTGACTTACTGTTAGTGTTAGCTTAAGATAACTTATCGAAAGCCGTCTGCGCGCGCCGCCATTAGCAGCTCCCTTTAGGCATTAGCCCTCCGAGGCTAATGATAGCTCTTCCTCCTCCGCCTGCTTAGCTCCGCTCGTTGCATGCGGCGCTTTGGGAGCGATCGCTGCTCCAGTCTAGACACATGCACAAAGTTCACCGAGTGTTTCCAGTTAATTTATCCGTATGAGGCAACCTCTGACCGGACCCCACGCTCCTCAAAAGCCAACAGCTCCCAGCAGCTCCCGCCCGCAGATGGTCCCTTCGCCGGTGGTCTGCTCGTTTTCCGTCTGCCGGCTGCTCGTTGGGAGCGATCGCTAATACGCTAAAAATTGAACTAAAACGTAAAAATAACAATTATACTTTATTTATAAAGCCATTTAAAACAACCACAGCTGCAACAAAGTGCTGTACACATGAAATTAAGAACATTTAAACAAAAGATGAGATGAAATCAGGAAAAACAACCGTCACGTCTTTTATACTGAAGTGGGTTGAGCCCAGAGCCATATAAAGTGAGAGTTGCGACACTTCCATAGAGTTCCGTTGTAAGAATGGAATGCGGAAGTCACGTGGGTCATGGAGGGGGCGATTTGTTCCATGGCTCTGGTTACAGTCTGAAGCTGCCTGCAGTAGCGCTCCGTCGCCGCCAGAGGGCGCAGCTCCACAAGGTTTCCATAGCCGTTGTTTGGAACGATTGACCGCCTGTCGGCGAGATCAAAGGGTGTCGGAACTCTCACTTTATATGGCTCTGGTTGAGCCTAACCAGGGGTTGCTAGGTGAGGGGCTGGACTCAGGTTTGGGGTGGGTTGTCCTACGGCTTGTGACGTCACAAACCGCAGGATTTGAAAACGAAACATTTCTATCCCAGAAAAATAAATCTACTTAGAGTAAATATACCACTGTGTGCATTTCTTTGGCCCTAGGACGGTTTTTTAAAGAAGTAAATACCCAAAGTAGAGGAAATAAAACATTAAAAAGTGAATTTTGCATATGTGGTCCCCTTTAAGTGTTAATCTTCTTAAAGCCTTGCTGTGCGCTCCTGTGGCAGACATTTGCAGCAGAGCTAAACACTCAAGCCCGAGATACACTCGAGCGTCCTCACGATACGCCTATACGCAGCGTACGTACGTCAAGGCAAAAGCGTAGCCCCGCGTAGCCCCTCAGGGCATGTACGCGTAAAGCTTTTTTTTTTACGTCCGCGTGCGCAATACGCGGTGTCTGACCATAAACTTCCCCGGCGCCGGACTGTTTTGTATGTTACACAAATGAAATAAATTCCCCTTCTTTATTGCTGATCGGGCCTTTTCTTTTGTTTTTTTGCCTAAAGTCAAGTAATCACTTCTTCCTCCGTTCACTCGATGACTGAAATGAATGAATTCAGGTCCTACCTGGGTGTGCGATGTTTTAAATATCCCTGGTGGGCTGTGTGCTGCAGGAAAAGCGCTCCCTGTTATTATTTTTATTTCTGAGAGAACTTTTTACAACATATATAGTAGAAACACCGCATAAGAACACCGCCGCGGTCTTCAGTGAGCTACATGAGCTGAGTGAAAGCTGTCAATCATTTCAGTAGGCGTGTCAGCAAGTGACCAATCAGCGAGCTCAGTTGAGTCCCCTCCATGCGCAGCTGCTCATATTACAACAAGGAGAACGCGAGCGTTTGAAAGCTGATAGTTTATGAAGTATAGCAGCAAAACACATGCGCACAAAATGCGCGCGTAGAGTGGCGTACCTGAGGATGCTCAAGTGTATTTCAGCCTTTAGTCCACATTTCCGGGTTGTCTCAGCGGTGACGCGTCACGTCAGCGGTGGATGATGCATTACATCGGCGGTGACGTAGGTGCGATCTATATTAAGGTGTAACCCGTTTATGGATTTTTCCAATTTTTTGGCAATAATTGGACAAAGCAATCTATATAACGGTGCAACCTATATTCCAGAAAATACGGTACTTGAACCTGTTTAAATTGTGGGCCCTGCATCTATCATCTATTAAAGATTAACTTTTTGGATGGAATTATGGAACCCTGTATTCACTGGTTAATTGGACATCATTAACGTCACACAGACTCTTCCACTGGTACATTTTCATCTTTAAATCACTTCTTGGTCTGCTGCCCTCATACATCTCCTCCTACATGTCTTTGCGTGAGTGCAGCTACAGCGTGCGCTCTCAGGACATGATTACCTGCAGTGTTCCGTCAGTGAGGACTGAACTTGGAAAAAGGGCCTTCTCCTACTCCGCTCCTGCTTCATGGAATATCTTACAAAAAGATCTGAAGCTCTCGAACTTGACTTCTCTAAATGGTTTTCAGAATCTGTTGGAATCCTGGCAAAAACCAATGCAGATTTGTTCCTGTCTTTGATTTTATACATCTACCTTATAATGTTTTGCTAGTTTTTTGATACTTTGTTAAAAAATATATATTTTTTGTTTTTTTCTCTCTTTTTGTTTTCTATTGTTTATTGTTTGTTTGTTTATTGTTTAATGAAATTCTACCACTGCTGTTCATTGTTCTTTAGTTTTAGCAGGTCGCTTTCGTAAATGAGCCCATGAGGTTCAAAAGATTTACCTGACTAAATAAAGGTTGAATGGAAGTTAAACAACTTTTCCATGATATTTTTCTAATTTTTTGTAAAGGGTCTGTATGAATTTTATTTTAGTCAGAACTGAGTTCACCTGTTGGTCAGGTCCCAGCATCAGTACCAGTCCATGCGTGAAACAAAACGCTGCCCAACCCTCTTTTGGAGCGTCACGTTTCTTGTTCTGGTAGGCGGGCCCTGAGTCTAGACCAATAGAATACGTTTCTGTGTTGATTGACATCTTCCTCGCCCAATCGGCGTCATTGTTCATACGGCAGCAGCTCTCCTGCTGGACCCGTCCACCGTGAGGTTGTTCCATCATGGTAGCTGTTGAGTTTAGCCGAGCCGTCCAGCGTCACGGCCTCTGAACACCAGGAGGAGTAGAATGTGACAGTTTCGGGGAATATATTCTCTTATTATTAATTATCTTGCTGGATAGAGCGACATTAAGCGTATTCCAAGTGATCAAAGGCGGATGGTAGCCGAGGCTAGCTGTCCGTGTTCAGTCATCGACAGGTTTTTAACAGGACCAAACGGTTTCTGGCCCTGATCAATGACTGCACTGATCAATATCCCAGAACAAGTACGATCGGCTTTGACTCATCCCATCAACTCTTGTGGATCCATCAGAACCAGCCACCTCCTCAGGTGAACGATTAGCCTGCTGCTAGCCAGGTGAGTAGCAGATGAGGATGATGCTGCTGCTGCCTTCATCATCATGATGTGTACATGAGGATGTATGATTCTTCATCATCATGGTGTGTACATGAGGGTGTATGATTCTTCATCATCATGATGTGTACATGAGGATGTATGGTTCTTCATCATCATGGTGTGTACATGAGGATGTATGATTCTTCATCATCATGGTGTGTACATGAGGATGTATGGTTCTTCATCATCATGGTGTGTACATGAGGATGTATGATTCTTCATCATCATGGTGTGTACATGAGGATGTATGATTCTTCATCATCATGGTGTGTACATGAGGATGTATGATTCTTCATCATCATGGTGTGTACATGAGGATGTATGATTCTTCATCATCATGGTGTGTACATGAGGATGTATGGTTCTTCATCATCATGGTGTGTACATGAGGATGTATGATTCTTCATCATCATGGTGTGTACATGAGGATGTATGATTCTTCATCATCATGGTGTGTACATGAGGATGTATGGTTCTTCATCATCATGGTGTGTACATGAGGATGTATGGTTCTTCATCATCATGGTGTGTACATGAGGATGTATGATTCTTCATCATCATGGTGTGTACATGAGGATGTATGATTCTTCATCATCATGGTGTGTACATGAGGATGTATGATTCTTCATCATCATGGTGTGTACATGAGGATGTATGATTCTTCATCATCATGGTGTGTACATGAGGATGTATGATTCTTCATCATCATGGTGTGTACATGAGGATGTATGGTTCTTCATCATCATGGTGTGTACATGAGGATGTATGGTTCTTCATCATCATGGTGTGTACATGAGGATGTATGATTCTTCATCATCATGGTGTGTACATGAGGATGTATGGTTCTTCATCATCATGGTGTGTACATGAGGATGTATGGTTCTTCATCATCATGGTGTGTACATGAGGATGTATGGTTCTTCATCATCATGGTGTGTACATGAGGATGTATGGTTCTTCATCATCATGGTGTGTACATGAGGATGTATGATTCTTCATCATCATGGTGTGTACATGAGGATGTATGGTTCTTCATCATCATGGTGTGTACATGAGGATGTATGATTCTTCATCATCATGGTGTGTACATGAGGATGTATGATTCTTCATCATCATGGTGTGTACATGAGGATGTATGATTCTTCATCATCATGGTGTGTACATGAGGATGTATGGTTCTTCATCATCATGGTGTGTACATGAGGATGTATGGTTCTTCATCATCATGGTGTGTACATGAGGATGTATGATTCTTCATCATCATGGTGTGTACATGAGGATGTATGATTCTTCATCATCATGGTGTGTACATGAGGATGTATGGTTCTTCATCATCATGGTGTGTACATGAGGATGTATGATTCTTCATCATCATGGTGTGTACATGAGGATGTATGATTCTTCATCATCATGGTGTGTACATGAGGATGTATGATTCTTCATCATCATGGTGTGTACATGAGGATGTATGATTCTTCATCATCATGGTGTGTACATGAGGATGTATGATTCTTCATCATCATGGTGTGTACATGAGGATGTATGATTCTTCATCATCATGGTGTGTACATGAGGATGTATGATTCTTCATCATCATGGTGTGTACATGAGGATGTATGATTCTTCATCATCATGGTGTGTACATGAGGATGTATGATTCTTCATCATCATGGTGTGTACATGAGGATGTATGGTTCTTCATCATCATGGTGTGTACATGAGGATGTATGATTCTTCATCATCATGGTGTGTACATGAGGATGTATGATTCTTCATCATCATGGTGTGTACATGAGGATGTATGGTTCTTCATCATCATGGTGTGTACATGAGGATGTATGGTTCTTCATCATCATGGTGTGTACATGAGGATGTATGATTCTTCATCATCATGGTGTGTACATGAGGATGTATGATTCTTCATCATCATGGTGTGTACATGAGGATGTATGATTCTTCATCATCATGGTGTGTACATGAGGATGTATGATTCTTCATCATCATGGTGTGTACATGAGGATGTATGATTCTTCATCATCATGGTGTGTACATGAGGATGTATGGTTCTTCATCATCATGGTGTGTACATGAGGATGTATGGTTCTTCATCATCATGGTGTGTACATGAGGATGTATGATTCTTCATCATCATGGTGTGTACATGAGGATGTATGGTTCTTCATCATCATGGTGTGTACATGAGGATGTATGGTTCTTCATCATCATGGTGTGTACATGAGGATGTATGGTTCTTCATCATCGTGGTGTGTACATGAGGATGTATGGTTCTTCATCATCATGGTGTGTACATGAGGATGTATGATTCTTCATCATCATGGTGTGTACATGAGGATGTATGGTTCTTCATCATCATGGTGTGTACATGAGGATGTATGATTCTTCATCATCATGGTGTGTACATGAGGATGTATGATTCTTCATCATCATGGTGTGTACATGAGGATGTATGATTCTTCATCATCATGGTGTGTACATGAGGATGTATGATTCTTCATCATCATGGTGTGTACATGAGGATGTATGGTTCTTCATCATCATGGTGTGTACATGAGGATGTATGATTCTTCATCATCATGGTGTGTACATGAGGATGTATGATTCTTCATCATCATGGTGTGTACATGAGGATGTATGGTTCTTCATCATCATGGTGTGTACATGAGGATGTATGATTCTTCATCATCATGGTGTGTACATGAGGATGTATGATTCTTCATCATCATGGTGTGTACATGAGGATGTATGGTTCTTCATCATCATGGTGTGTACATGAGGATGTATGGTTCTTCATCATCATGGTGTGTACATGAGGATGTATGATTCTTCATCATCATGGTGTGTACATGAGGATGTATGATTCTTCATCATCATGGTGTGTACATGAGGATGTATGATTCTTCATCATCATGGTGTGTACATGAGGATGTATGATTCTTCATCATCATGGTGTGTACATGAGGATGTATGATTCTTCATCATCATGGTGTGTACATGAGGATGTATGGTTCTTCATCATCATGGTGTGTACATGAGGATGTATGGTTCTTCATCATCATGGTGTGTACATGAGGATGTATGGTTCTTCATCATCATGGTGTGTACATGAGGATGTATGATTCTTCATCATCATGGTGTGTACATGAGGATGTATGGTTCTTCATCATCATGGTGTGTACATGAGGATGTATGGTTCTTCATCATCATGGTGTGTACATGAGGATGTATGGTTCTTCATCATCGTGGTGTGTACATGAGGATGTATGGTTCTTCATCATCATGGTGTGTACATGAGGATGTATGATTCTTCATCATCATGGTGTGTACATGAGGATGTATGGTTCTTCATCATCATGGTGTGTACATGAGGATGTATGATTCTTCATCATCATGGTGTGTACATGAGGATGTATGATTCTTCATCATCATGGTGTGTACATGAGGATGTATGATTCTTCATCATCATGGTGTGTACATGAGGATGTATGGTTCTTCATCATCATGGTGTGTACATGAGGATGTATGGTTCTTCATCATCATGGTGTGTACATGAGGATGTATGATTCTTCATCATCATGGTGTGTACATGAGGATGTATGATTCTTCATCATCATGGTGTGTACATGAGGATGTATGATTCTTCATCATCATGGTGTGTACATGAGGATGTATGGTTCTTCATCATCATGGTGTGTACATGAGGATGTATGATTCTTCATCATCATGGTGTGTACATGAGGATGTATGATTCTTCATCATCATGGTGTGTACATGAGGATGTATGATTCTTCATCATCATGGTGTGTACATGAGGATGTATGATTCTTCATCATCATGGTGTGTACATGAGGATGTATGGTTCTTCATCATCATGGTGTGTACATGAGGATGTATGATTCTTCATCATCATGGTGTGTACATGAGGATGTATGATTCTTCATCATCATGGTGTGTACATGAGGATGTATGGTTCTTCATCATCATGGTGTGTACATGAGGATGTATGATTCTTCATCATCATGGTGTGTACATGAGGATGTATGATTCTTCATCATCATGGTGTGTACATGAGGATGTATGGTTCTTCATCATCATGGTGTGTACATGAGGATGTATGGTTCTTCATCATCATGGTGTGTACATGAGGATGTATGATTCTTCATCATCATGGTGTGTACATGAGGATGTATGATTCTTCATCATCATGGTGTGTACATGAGGATGTATGATTCTTCATCATCATGGTGTGTACATGAGGATGTATGATTCTTCATCATCATGGTGTGTACATGAGGATGTATGATTCTTCATCATCATGGTGTGTACATGAGGATGTATGGTTCTTCATCATCATGGTGTGTACATGAGGATGTATGGTTCTTCATCATCATGGTGTGTACATGAGGATGTATGGTTCTTCATCATCATGGTGTGTACATGAGGATGTATGATTCTTCATCATCATGGTGTGTACATGAGGATGTATGGTTCTTCATCATCATGGTGTGTACATGAGGATGTATGGTTCTTCATCATCATGGTGTGTACATGAGGATGTATGGTTCTTCATCATCGTGGTGTGTACATGAGGATGTATGGTTCTTCATCATCATGGTGTGTACATGAGGATGTATGATTCTTCATCATCATGGTGTGTACATGAGGATGTATGGTTCTTCATCATCATGGTGTGTACATGAGGATGTATGATTCTTCATCATCATGGTGTGTACATGAGGATGTATGATTCTTCATCATCATGGTGTGTACATGAGGATGTATGATTCTTCATCATCATGGTGTGTACATGAGGATGTATGGTTCTTCATCATCATGGTGTGTACATGAGGATGTATGGTTCTTCATCATCATGGTGTGTACATGAGGATGTATGATTCTTCATCATCATGGTGTGTACATGAGGATGTATGATTCTTCATCATCATGGTGTGTACATGAGGATGTATGGTTCTTCATCATCATGGTGTGTACATGAGGATGTATGATTCTTCATCATCATGGTGTGTACATGAGGATGTATGATTCTTCATCATCATGGTGTGTACATGAGGATGTATGATTCTTCATCATCATGGTGTGTACATGAGGATGTATGGTTCTTCATCATCATGGTGTGTACATGAGGATGTATGATTCTTCATCATCATGGTGTGTACATGAGGATGTATGATTCTTCATCATCATGGTGTGTACATGAGGATGTATGATTCTTCATCATCATGGTGTGTACATGAGGATGTATGATTCTTCATCATCATGGTGTGTACATGAGGATGTATGATTCTTCATCATCATGGTGTGTACATGAGGATGTATGGTTCTTCATCATCATGGTGTGTACATGAGGATGTATGATTCTTCATCATCATGGTGTGTACATGAGGATGTATGATTCTTCATCATCATGGTGTGTACATGAGGATGTATGGTTCTTCATCATCATGGTGTGTACATGAGGATGTATGGTTCTTCATCATCATGGTGTGTACATGAGGATGTATGATTCTTCATCATCATGGTGTGTACATGAGGATGTATGATTCTTCATCATCATGGTGTGTACATGAGGATGTATGATTCTTCATCATCATGGTGTGTACATGAGGATGTATGATTCTTCATCATCATGGTGTGTACATGAGGGTGTATGATTCTTCATCATCATGGTGTGTACATGAGGATGTATGGTTCTTCATCATCATGGTGTGTACATGAGGATGTATGGTTCTTCATCATCATGGTGTGTACATGAGGATGTATGATTCTTCATCATCATGGTGTGTACATGAGGATGTATGGTTCTTCATCATCATGGTGTGTACATGAGGATGTATGGTTCTTCATCATCATGGTGTGTACATGAGGATGTATGGTTCTTCATCATCGTGGTGTGTACATGAGGATGTATGGTTCTTCATCATCATGGTGTGTACATGAGGATGTATGATTCTTCATCATCATGGTGTGTACATGAGGATGTATGGTTCTTCATCATCATGGTGTGTACATGAGGATGTATGATTCTTCATCATCATGGTGTGTACATGAGGATGTATGATTCTTCATCATCATGGTGTGTACATGAGGATGTATGATTCTTCATCATCATGGTGTGTACATGAGGATGTATGGTTCTTCATCATCATGGTGTGTACATGAGGATGTATGGTTCTTCATCATCATGGTGTGTACATGAGGATGTATGATTCTTCATCATCATGGTGTGTACATGAGGATGTATGATTCTTCATCATCATGGTGTGTACATGAGGATGTATGGTTCTTCATCATCATGGTGTGTACATGAGGATGTATGATTCTTCATCATCATGGTGTGTACATGAGGATGTATGATTCTTCATCATCATGGTGTGTACATGAGGATGTATGGTTCTTCATCATCATGGTGTGTACATGAGGATGTATGGTTCTTCATCATCATGGTGTGTACATGAGGATGTATGATTCTTCATCATCATGGTGTGTACATGAGGATGTATGATTCTTCATCATCATGGTGTGTACATGAGGATGTATGATTCTTCATCATCATGGTGTGTACATGAGGATGTATGATTCTTCATCATCATGGTGTGTACATGAGGATGTATGATTCTTCATCATCATGGTGTGTACATGAGGATGTATGGTTCTTCATCATCATGGTGTGTACATGAGGATGTATGGTTCTTCATCATCATGGTGTGTACATGAGGATGTATGGTTCTTCATCATCATGGTGTGTACATGAGGATGTATGATTCTTCATCATCATGGTGTGTACATGAGGATGTATGGTTCTTCATCATCATGGTGTGTACATGAGGATGTATGGTTCTTCATCATCGTGGTGTGTACATGAGGATGTATGGTTCTTCATCATCATGGTGTGTACATGAGGATGTATGATTCTTCATCATCATGGTGTGTACATGAGGATGTATGGTTCTTCATCATCATGGTGTGTACATGAGGATGTATGATTCTTCATCATCATGGTGTGTACATGAGGATGTATGGTTCTTCATCA
Organism: Garcialebias charrua; assembly: GCA_038048925.1. Taxonomy (NCBI): domain Eukaryota; kingdom Metazoa; phylum Chordata; class Actinopteri; order Cyprinodontiformes; family Rivulidae; genus Garcialebias; species Garcialebias charrua. Next base: position 33,708 of record JBBPBX010005185.1, on the reverse strand, counting down.
TCATGGTGTGTACATGAGGATGTATGATTCTTCATCATCATGGTGTGTACATGAGGATGTATGGTTCTTCATCATCATGGTGTGTACATGAGGATGTATGATTCTTCATCATCATGGTGTGTACATGAGGATGTATGATTCTTCATCATCATGGTGTGTACATGAGGATGTATGATTCTTCATCATCATGGTGTGTACATGAGGATGTATGATTCTTCATCATCATGGTGTGTACATGAGGATGTATGGTTCTTCATCATCGTGGTGTGTACATGAGGATGTATGATTCTTCATCATCATGGTGTGTACATGAGGATGTATGGTTCTTCATCATCATGGTGTGTACATGAGGATGTATGATTCTTCATCATCATGGTGTGTACATGAGGATGTATGATTCTTCATCATCATGGTGTGTACATGAGGATGTATGATTCTTCATCATCATGGTGTGTACATGAGGATGTATGGTTCTTCATCATCATGGTGTGTACATGAGGATGTATGATTCTTCATCATCATGGTGTGTACATGAGGATGTATGATTCTTCATCATCATGGTGTGTACATGAGGATGTATGATTCTTCATCATCATGGTGTGTACATGAGGATGTATGATTCTTCATCATCATGGTGTGTACATGAGGATGTATGGTTCTTCATCATCATGGTGTGTACATGAGGATGTATGATTCTTCATCATCATGGTGTGTACATGAGGATGTATGATTCTTCATCATCATGGTGTGTACATGAGGATGTATGATTCTTCATCATCGTGGTGTGTACATGAGGATGTATGATTCTTCATCATCATGGTGTGTACATGAGGATGTATGATTCTTCATCATCATGGTGTGTACATGAGGATGTATGATTCTTCATCATCATGGTGTGTACATGAGGATGTATGATTCTTCATCATCATGGTGTGTACATGAGGATGTATGATTCTTCATCATCATGGTGTGTACATGAGGATGTATGATTCTTCATCATCATGGTGTGTACATGAGGATGTATGATTCTTCATCATCATGGTGTGTACATGAGGATGTATGATTCTTCATCATCATGGTGTGTACATGAGGATGTATGATTCTTCATCATCATGGTGTGTACATGAGGATGTATGATTCTTCATCATCATGGTGTGTACATGAGGATGTATGATTCTTCATCATCATGGTGTGTACATGAGGATGTATGGTTCTTCATCATCATGGTGTGTACATGAGGATGTATGATTCTTCATCATCATGGTGTGTACATGAGGATGTATGATTCTTCATCATCATGGTGTGTACATGAGGATGTATGATTCTTCATCATCATGGTGTGTACATGAGGATGTATGATTCTTCATCATCATGGTGTGTACATGAGGATGTATGATTCTTCATCATCATGGTGTGTACATGAGGATGTATGATTCTTCATCATCATGGTGTGTACATGAGGATGTATGATTCTTCATCATCATGATGTGTACATGAGGATGTATGATTCTTCATCATCATGGTGTGTACATGAGGATGTATGATTCTTCATCATCGTGGTGTGTACATGAGGATGTATGATTCTTCATCATCATGGTGTGTACATGAAGATGTATGATTCTTCATCATCATGATGTGTGTGTACATGAGGATGTATGATTCTTCATCATCATGGTTCGCGCCCCGGCCACTACACACCTTGGGGTGTCTATGAGTGCACATCTAATTCTCCAGCTCCCCGAGCGCGACTACGCTGCTCGTTGCACCACCTGGTGGTGGTTGGGTTAAAGGCAGAAGACCAATTTCGTCTGTCAAGTATGGGAAACATACACAGATGACAAATGTGACAAATTATTATTATTATTATTATCATGGTGTGTACATGAGGATGTATGATTCTTCATCATCATGGTTTGTACATGAGGATGTATGATTCTTCATCATCATGGTGTGTACATGAGGATGTATGATTCTTCATCATCATGGTGTGTACATGAGGATGCATGATTCTTCATCATCATGATGTGTACATGAGGATGTATGATTATTCATCATCGTGGTGTGTACATGAGGATGTATGATTCTTCATCATCATGGTGTGTACATGAGGATGTATGATTCTTCATCATCATGATGTGTGTGTACATGAGGATGTATGATTCTTCATCATCATGGTTCGCGCCCCGGCCACTACACACCTTGGGGTGTCTATGAGTGCACATCTAATTCTCCAGCTCCCCGAGCGCGACTACGCTGCTCCTTGCACCACCTGGTGGTGGTTGGGTTAAAGGCAGAAGACCAATTTCGTCTGTCAAGTATGGGAAACATACACAGATGACAAATGTGACAAATTATTATTATTATTATTATTATCATGGTGTGTACATGAGGATGTATGATTCTTCATCATCATGGTGTGTACATGAGGATGTATGATTCTTCATCATCATGGTGTGTACATGAGGATGTATGATTCTTCATCATCGTGGTGTGTACATGAGGATGTATGATTCTTCATCATCATGGTGTGTACATGAGGATGTATGATTCTTCATCATCATGGTGTGTACATGAGGATGTATGATTCTTCATCATCATGGTGTGTACATGAGGATGTATGATTCTTCATCATCATGGTGTGTACATGAGGATGTATGATTCTTCATCATCATGGTGTGTACATGAGGATGTATGATTCTTCATCATCATGGTGTGTACATGAGGATGTATGATTCTTCATCATCATGGTGTGTACATGAGGATGTATGGTTCTTCATCATCATGGTGTGTACATGAGGATGTATGGTTCTTCATCATCATGGTGTGTACATGAGGATGTATGATTCTTCATCATCATGGTGTGTACATGAGGATGTATGATTCTTCATCATCATGGTGTGTACATGAGGATGTATGATTCTTCATCATCATGGTGTGTACATGAGGATGTATGATTCTTCATCATCATGGTGTGTACATGAGGATGTATGATTCTTCATCATCATGGTGTGTACATGAGGATGTATGATTCTTCATCATCATGGTGTGTACATGAGGATGTATGGTTCTTCATCATCATGGTGTGTACATGAGGATGTATGATTCTTCATCATCATGGTGTGTACATGAGGATGTATGATTCTTCATCATCATGGTGTGTACATGAGGATGTATGATTCTTCATCATCATGGTGTGTACATGAGGATGTATGATTCTTCATCATCATGGTGTGTACATGAGGATGTATGATTCTTCATCATCATGGTGTGTACATGAGGATGTATGGTTCTTCATCATCATGGTGTGTACATGAGGATGTATGATTCTTCATCATCATGGTGTGTACATGAGGATGTATGATTCTTCATCATCATGGTGTGTACATGAGGATGTATGGTTCTTCATCATCACAATGTGTGTGTACATGAGGATGTATGGTTCTTCATCATCATGGTGTGTACATGAGGATGCATGATTCTTCATCATCATGGTGTGTACATGAGGATGTATGATTCTTCATCATCATGGTGTGTACATGAGGATGTATGATTCTTCATCATCATGGTGTGTACATGAGGATGTATGATTCTTCATCATCATGGTGTGTACATGAGGATGTATGATTCTTCATCATCATGGTGTGTACATGAGGATGTATGGTTCTTCATCATCATGGTGTGTACATGAGGATGTATGATTCTTCATCATCATGGTGTGTACATGAGGATGTATGATTCTTCATCATCATGGTGTGTACATGAGGATGTATGGTTCTTCATCATCATGGTGTGTACATGAGGATGTATGGTTCTTCATCATCATGGTGTGTACATGAGGATGTATGGTTCTTCATCATCGTGGTGTGTACATGAGGATGTATGGTTCTTCATCATCATGGTGTGTACATGAGGATGTATGATTCTTCATCATCATGGTGTGTACATGAGGATGTATGGTTCTTCATCATCATGGTGTGTACATGAGGATGTATGATTCTTCATCATCATGGTGTGTACATGAGGATGTATGATTCTTCATCATCATGGTGTGTACATGAGGATGTATGATTCTTCATCATCATGGTGTGTACATGAGGATGTATGATTCTTCATCATCATGGTGTGTACATGAGGATGTATGGTTCTTCATCATCATGGTGTGTACATGAGGATGTATGGTTCTTCATCATCATGGTGTGTACATGAGGATGTATGATTCTTCATCATCATGGTGTGTACATGAGGATGTATGGTTCTTCATCATCATGGTGTGTACATGAGGATGTATGGTTCTTCATCATCATGGTGTGTACATGAGGATGTATGGTTCTTCATCATCATGGTGTGTACATGAGGATGTATGGTTCTTCATCATCATGGTGTGTACATGAGGATGTATGGTTCTTCATCATCATGGTGTGTACATGAGGATGTATGATTCTTCATCATCATGGTGTGTACATGAGGATGTATGGTTCTTCATCATCATGGTGTGTACATGAGGATGTATGATTCTTCATCATCATGGTGTGTACATGAGGATGTATGATTCTTCATCATCATGGTGTGTACATGAGGATGTATGATTCTTCATCATCATGGTGTGTACATGAGGATGTATGATTCTTCATCATCATGGTGTGTACATGAGGATGTATGATTCTTCATCATCATGGTGTGTACATGAGGATGTATGATTCTTCATCATCATGGTGTGTACATGAGGATGTATGATTCTTCATCATCATGGTGTGTACATGAGGATGTATGGTTCTTCATCATCATGGTGTGTACATGAGGATGTATGATTCTTCATCATCATGGTGTGTACATGAGGATGTATGATTCTTCATCATCATGGTGTGTACATGAGGATGTATGATTCTTCATCATCATGGTGTGTACATGAGGATGTATGGTTCTTCATCATCATGGTGTGTACATGAGGATGCATGATTCTTCATCATCATGGTGTGTACATGAGGATGTATGATTCTTCATCATCATGGTGTGTACATGAGGATGTATGATTCTTCATCATCATGGTGTGTACATGAGGATGTATGATTCTTCATCATCATGGTGTGTACATGAGGATGTATGATTCTTCATCATCATGGTGTGTACATGAGGATGTATGATTCTTCATCATCATGGTGTGTACATGAGGATGTATGATTCTTCATCATCATGGTGTGTACATGAGGATGTATGGTTCTTCATCATCATGGTGTGTACATGAGGATGTATGGTTCTTCATCATCATGGTGTGTACATGAGGATGTATGATTCTTCATCATCATGGTGTGTACATGAGGATGTATGATTCTTCATCATCATGGTGTGTACATGAGGATGTATGATTCTTCATCATCATGGTGTGTACATGAGGATGTATGATTCTTCATCATCATGGTGTGTACATGAGGATGTATGATTCTTCATCATCATGGTGTGTACATGAGGATGTATGATTCTTCATCATCATGGTGTGTACATGAGGATGTATGGTTCTTCATCATCATGGTGTGTACATGAGGATGTATGGTTCTTCATCATCATGGTGTGTACATGAGGATGTATGATTCTTCATCATCATGGTGTGTACATGAGGATGTATGGTTCTTCATCATCATGGTGTGTACATGAGGATGTATGGTTCTTCATCATCATGGTGTGTACATGAGGATGTATGGTTCTTCATCATCATGGTGTGTACATGAGGATGTATGATTCTTCATCATCATGGTGTGTACATGAGGATGTATGGTTCTTCATCATCATGGTGTGTACATGAGGATGTATGGTTCTTCATCATCATGGTGTGTACATGAGGATGTATGATTCTTCATCATCATGGTGTGTACATGAGGATGTATGATTCTTCATCATCATGGTGTGTACATGAGGATGTATGATTCTTCATCATCATGGTGTGTACATGAGGATGTATGGTTCTTCATCATCATGGTGTGTACATGAGGATGTATGGTTCTTCATCATCATGGTGTGTACATGAGGATGTATGATTCTTCATCATCATGGTGTGTACATGAGGATGTATGATTCTTCATCATCATGGTGTGTACATGAGGATGTATGGTTCTTCATCATCATGGTGTGTACATGAGGATGTATGATTCTTCATCATCATGGTGTGTACATGAGGATGTATGATTCTTCATCATCATGGTGTGTACATGAGGATGTATGGTTCTTCATCATCATGGTGTGTACATGAGGATGTATGGTTCTTCATCATCATGGTGTGTACATGAGGATGTATGATTCTTCATCATCATGGTGTGTACATGAGGATGTATGATTCTTCATCATCATGGTGTGTACATGAGGATGTATGGTTCTTCATCATCATGGTGTGTACATGAGGATGTATGATTCTTCATCATCATGGTGTGTACATGAGGATGTATGATTCTTCATCATCATGGTGTGTACATGAGGATGTATGGTTCTTCATCATCATGGTGTGTACATGAGGATGTATGGTTCTTCATCATCATGGTGTGTACATGAGGATGTATGATTCTTCATCATCATGGTGTGTACATGAGGATGTATGATTCTTCATCATCATGGTGTGTACATGAGGATGTATGGTTCTTCATCATCATGGTGTGTACATGAGGATGTATGGTTCTTCATCATCATGGTGTGTACATGAGGATGTATGGTTCTTCATCATCATGGTGTGTACATGAGGATGTATGATTCTTCATCATCATGGTGTGTACATGAGGATGTATGATTCTTCATCATCATGGTGTGTACATGAGGATGTATGATTCTTCATCATCATGGTGTGTACATGAGGATGTATGATTCTTCATCATCATGGTGTGTACATGAGGATGTATGATTCTTCATCATCATGGTGTGTACATGAGGATGTATGATTCTTCATCATCATGGTGTGTACATGAGGATGTATGGTTCTTCATCATCATGGTGTGTACATGAGGATGTATGATTCTTCATCATCATGGTGTGTACATGAGGATGTATGATTCTTCATCATCATGGTGTGTACATGAGGATGTATGATTCTTCATCATCATGGTGTGTACATGAGGATGTATGGTTCTTCATCATCATGGTGTGTACATGAGGATGTATGATTCTTCATCATCATGGTGTGTACATGAGGATGTATGGTTCTTCATCATCATGGTGTGTACATGAGGATGTATGATTCTTCATCATCATGGTGTGTACATGAGGATGTATGATTCTTCATCATCATGGTGTGTACATGAGGATGTATGATTCTTCATCATCATGGTGTGTACATGAGGATGTATGGTTCTTCATCATCATGGTGTGTACATGAGGATGTATGATTCTTCATCATCATGGTGTGTACATGAGGATGTATGATTCTTCATCATCATGGTGTGTACATGAGGATGTATGATTCTTCATCATCATGGTGTGTACATGAGGATGTATGATTCTTCATCATCATGGTGTGTACATGAGGATGTATGGTTCTTCATCATCATGGTGTGTACATGAGGATGTATGATTCTTCATCATCATGGTGTGTACATGAGGATGTATGATTCTTCATCATCATGGTGTGTACATGAGGATGTATGATTCTTCATCATCATGGTGTGTACATGAGGATGTATGATTCTTCATCATCATGGTGTGTACATGAGGATGTATGATTCTTCATCATCATGGTGTGTACATGAGGATGTATGATTCTTCATCATCATGGTGTGTACATGAGGATGTATGATTCTTCATCATCATGGTGTGTACATGAGGATGTATGATTCTTCATCATCATGGTGTGTACATGAGGATGTATGATTCTTCATCATCATGGTGTGTACATGAGGATGTATGATTCTTCATCATCATGGTGTGTACATGAGGATGTATGATTCTTCATCATCATGGTGTGTACATGAGGATGTATGATTCTTCATCATCATGGTGTGTACATGAGGGTGTATGATTCTTCATCATCATGGTGTGTACATGAGGATGTATGGTTCTTCATCATCATGGTGTGTACATGAGGATGTATGGTTCTTCATCATCATGGTGTGTACATGAGGATGTATGGTTCTTCATCATCATGGTGTGTACATGAGGATGTATGATTCTTCATCATCATGGTGTGTACATGAGGATGTATGATTCTTCATCATCATGGTGTGTACATGAGGATGTATGGTTCTTCATCATCATGGTGTGTACATGAGGATGTATGGTTCTTCATCATCATGGTGTGTACATGAGGATGTATGATTCTTCATCATCATGGTGTGTACATGAGGATGTATGATTCTTCATCATCATGGTGTGTACATGAGGATGTATGATTCTTCATCATCATGGTGTGTACATGAGGATGTATGATTCTTCATCATCGTGGTGTGTACATGAGGATGTATGATTCTTCATCATCATGGTGTGTACATGAGGATGTATGATTCTTCATCATCATGGTGTGTACATGAGGATGTATGATTCTTCATCATCATGGTGTGTACATGAGGATGTATGATTCTTCATCATCATGGTGTGTACATGAGGATGTATGATTCTTCATCATCATGGTGTGTACATGAGGATGTATGATTCTTCATCATCATGGTGTGTACATGAGGATGTATGATTCTTCATCATCATGGTGTGTACATGAGGATGTATGATTCTTCATCATCATGGTGTGTACATGAGGATGTATGATTCTTCATCATCATGGTGTGTACATGAGGATGTATGATTCTTCATCATCATGGTGTGTACATGAGGATGTATGATTCTTCATCATCGTGGTGTGTACATGAGGATGTATGATTCTTCATCATCATGGTGTGTACATGAGGATGTATGATTCTTCATCATCATGGTGTGTACATGAGGATGTATGATTCTTCATCATCATGGTGTGTACATGAGGATGTATGATTCTTCATCATCATGGTGTGTACATGAGGATGTATGATTCTTCATCATCATGGTGTGTACATGAGGATGTATGATTCTTCATCATCATGGTGTGTACATGAGGATGTATGATTCTTCATCATCATGGTGTGTACATGAGGATGTATGATTCTTCATCATCATGGTGTGTACATGAGGATGTATGATTCTTCATCATCATGGTGTGTACATGAGGATGTATGATTCTTCATCATCATGGTGTGTACATGAGGATGTATGATTCTTCATCATCATGGTGTGTACATGAGGATGTATGATTCTTCATCATCATGGTGTGTACATGAGGATGTATGATTCTTCATCATCATGGTGTGTACATGAGGATGTATGATTCTTCATCATCATGGTGTGTACATGAGGATGTATGATTCTTCATCATCATGGTGTGTACATGAGGATGTATGGTTCTTCATCATCATGGTGTGTACATGAGGATGTATGGTTCTTCATCATCATGGTGTGTACATGAGGATGTATGGTTCTTCATCATCATGGTGTGTACATGAGGATGTATGATTCTTCATCATCATGGTGTGTACATGAGGATGTATGGTTCTTCATCATCATGGTGTGTACATGAGGATGTATGGTTCTTCATCATCATGGTGTGTACATGAGGATGTATGATTCTTCATCATCATGGTGTGTACATGAGGATGTATGATTCTTCATCATCATGGTGTGTACATGAGGATGTATGGTTCTTCATCATCATGGTGTGTACATGAGGATGTATGGTTCTTCATCATCATGGTGTGTACATGAGGATGTATGATTCTTCATCATCATGGTGTGTACATGAGGATGTATGGTTCTTCATCATCATGGTGTGTACATGAGGATGTATGATTCTTCATCATCATGGTGTGTACATGAGGATGTATGATTCTTCATCATCATGGTGTGTACATGAGGATGTATGATTCTTCATCATCATGGTGTGTACATGAGGATGTATGGTTCTTCATCATCATGGTGTGTACATGAGGATGTATGATTCTTCATCATCATGGTGTGTACATGAGGATGTATGATTCTTCATCATCATGGTGTGTACATGAGGATGTATGATTCTTCATCATCATGGTGTGTACATGAGGATGTATGGTTCTTCATCATCATGGTGTGTACATGAGGATGTATGATTCTTCATCATCATGGTGTGTACATGAGGATGTATGATTCTTCATCATCATGGTGTGTACATGAGGATGTATGATTCTTCATCATCATGGTGTGTACATGAGGATGTATGATTCTTCATCATCATGGTGTGTACATGAGGATGTATGATTCTTCATCATCATGGTGTGTACATGAGGATGTATGATTCTTCATCATCATGGTGTGTACATGAGGATGTATGGTTCTTCATCATCATGGTGTGTACATGAGGATGTATGATTCTTCATCATCATGGTGTGTACATGAGGATGTATGGTTCTTCATCATCATGGTGTGTACATGAGGATGTATGGTTCTTCATCATCATGGTGTGTACATGAGGATGTATGGTTCTTCATCATCGTGGTGTGTACATGAGGATGTATGGTTCTTCATCATCATGGTGTGTACATGAGGATGTATGATTCTTCATCATCATGGTGTGTACATGAGGATGTATGGTTCTTCATCATCATGGTGTGTACATGAGGATGTATGATTCTTCATCATCATGGTGTGTACATGAGGATGTATGATTCTTCATCATCATGGTGTGTACATGAGGATGTATGATTCTTCATCATCATGGTGTGTACATGAGGATGTATGATTCTTCATCATCATGGTGTGTACATGAGGATGTATGGTTCTTCATCATCATGGTGTGTACATGAGGATGTATGATTCTTCATCATCATGGTGTGTACATGAGGATGTATGATTCTTCATCATCATGGTGTGTACATGAGGATGTATGATTCTTCATCATCATGGTGTGTACATGAGGATGTATGATTCTTCATCATCATGGTGTGTACATGAGGATGTATGATTCTTCATCATCATGGTGTGTACATGAGGATGTATGATTCTTCATCATCATGGTGTGTACATGAGGATGTATGGTTCTTCATCATCATGGTGTGTACATGAGGATGTATGATTCTTCATCATCATGGTGTGTACATGAGGATGTATGATTCTTCATCATCATGGTGTGTACATGAGGATGTATGATTCTTCATCATCATGGTGTGTACATGAGGATGTATGATTCTTCATCATCATGGTGTGTACATGAGGATGTATGATTCTTCATCATCATGGTGTGTACATGAGGATGTATGATTCTTCATCATCATGGTGTGTACATGAGGATGTATGGTTCTTCATCATCATGGTGTGTACATGAGGATGTATGATTCTTCATCATCATGGTGTGTACATGAGGATGTATGATTCTTCATCATCATGGTGTGTACATGAGGATGTATGATTCTTCATCATCATGGTGTGTACATGAGGATGTATGGTTCTTCATCATCATGGTGTGTACATGAGGATGTATGGTTCTTCATCATCATGGTGTGTACATGAGGATGTATGGTTCTTCATCATCATGGTGTGTACATGAGGATGTATGGTTCTTCATCATCATGGTGTGTACATGAGGATGTATGATTCTTCATCATCATGGTGTGTACATGAGGATGTATGATTCTTCATCATCATGGTGTGTACATGAGGATGTATGATTCTTCATCATCATGGTGTGTACATGAGGATGTATGATTCTTCATCATCATGGTGTGTACATGAGGATGTATGGTTCTTCATCATCATGGTGTGTACATGAGGATGTATGATTCTTCATCATCATGGTGTGTACATGAGGATGTATGATTCTTCATCATCATGGTGTGTACATGAGGATGTATGATTCTTCATCATCATGGTGTGTACATGAGGATGTATGGTTCTTCATCATCATGGTGTGTACATGAGGATGTATGATTCTTCATCATCATGGTGTGTACATGAGGATGTATGATTCTTCATCATCATGGTGTGTACATGAGGATGTATGATTCTTCATCATCATGGTGTGTACATGAGGATGTATGATTCTTCATCATCATGGTGTGTACATGAGGATGTATGATTCTTCATCATCATGGTGTGTACATGAGGATGTATGATTCTTCATCATCATGGTGTGTACATGAGGATGTATGATTCTTCATCATCATGGTGTGTACATGAGGATGTATGATTCTTCATCATCATGGTGTGTACATGAGGATGTATGATTCTTCATCATCATGGTGTGTACATGAGGATGTATGATTCTTCATCATCATGGTGTGTACATGAGGATGTATGATTCTTCATCATCATGGTGTGTACATGAGGATGTATGATTCTTCATCATCATGGTGTGTACATGAGGATGTATGATTCTTCATCATCATGGTGTGTACATGAGGATGTATGATTCTTCATCATCATGGTGTGTACATGAGGATGTATGATTCTTCATCATCATGGTGTGTACATGAGGATGTATGATTCTTCATCATCATGGTGTGTACATGAGGATGTATGATTCTTCATCATCATGGTGTGTACATGAGGATGTATGATTCTTCATCATCATGGTGTGTACATGAGGATGTATGATTCTTCATCATCATGGTGTGTACATGAGGATGTATGATTCTTCATCATCATGGTGTGTACATGAGGATGTATGATTCTTCATCATCATGGTGTGTACATGAGGATGTATGATTCTTCATCATCATGGTGTGTACATGAGGATGTATGATTCTTCATCATCATGGTGTGTACATGAGGATGTATGATTCTTCATCATCATGGTGTGTACATGAGGATGTATGATTCTTCATCATCATGGTGTGTACATGAGGATGTATGGTTCTTCATCATCATGGTGTGTACATGAGGATGTATGATTCTTCATCATCATGGTGTGTACATGAGGATGTATGATTCTTCATCATCATGGTGTGTACATGAGGATGTATGATTCTTCATCATCATGGTGTGTACATGAGGATGTATGATTCTTCATCATCATGGTGTGTACATGAGGATGTATGATTCTTCATCATCATGGTGTGTACATGAGGATGTATGATTCTTCATCATCATGGTGTGTACATGAGGATGTATGATTCTTCATCATCATGGTGTGTACATGAGGATGTATGATTCTTCATCATCATGATGTGTACATGAGGATGTATGATTCTTCATCATCGTGGTGTGTACATGAGGATGTATGATTCTTCATCATCATGGTGTGTACATGAGGATGTATGATTCTTCATCATCATGATGTGTGTGTACATGAGGATGTATGATTCTTCATCATCATGGTTCGCGCCCCGGCCACTACACACCTTGGGGTGTCTATGAGTGCACATCTAATTCTCCAGCTCCCCGAGCGCGACTACGCTGCTCGTTGCACCACCTGGTGGTGGTTGGGTTAAAGGCAGAAGACCAATTTCGTCTGTCAAGTATGGGAAACATACACAGATGACAAATGTGACAAATTATTATTATTATTATTATCATGGTGTGTACATGAGGATGTATGATTCTTCATCATCATGGTTTGTACATGAGGATGTATGATTCTTCATCATCATGGTGTGTACATGAGGATGTATGATTCTTCATCATCATGGTGTGTACATGAGGATGCATGATTCTTCATCATCATGTGTGTACATGAGGATGTATGATTTTCATCATCTGATGTGTACATGAGGATGTATGATTCTTCATCATCGTGGTGTGTACATGAGGATGTATGATTCTTCATCATCATGGTGTGTACATGAGGATGTATGATTCTTCATCATCATGATGTGTGTGTACATGAGGATGTATGATTCTTCATCATCATGGTTCGCGCCCCGGCCACTACACACCTTGGGGTGTCTATGAGTGCACATCTAATTCTCCAGCTCCCCGAGCGCGACTACGCTGCTCCTTGCACCACCTGGTGGTGGTTGGGTTAAAGGCAGAAGACCAATTTCGTCTGTCAAGTATGGGAAACATACACAGATGACAAATGTGACAAATTATTATTATTATTATTATTATCATGGTGTGTACATGAGGATGTATGATTCTTCATCATCATGGTGTGTACATGAGGATGTATGATTCTTCATCATCATGGTGTGTACATGAGGATGTATGATTCTTCATCATCGTGGTGTGTACATGAGGATGTATGATTCTTCATCATCATGGTGTGTACATGAGGATGTATGATTCTTCATCATCATGGTGTGTACATGAGGATGTATGATTCTTCATCATCATGGTGTGTACATGAGGATGTATGATTCTTCATCATCATGGTGTGTACATGAGGATGTATGATTCTTCATCATCATGGTGTGTACATGAGGATGTATGATTCTTCATCATCATGGTGTGTACATGAGGATGTATGATTCTTCATCATCATGGTGTGTACATGAGGATGTATGGTTCTTCATCATCATGGTGTGTACATGAGGATGTATGGTTCTTCATCATCATGGTGTGTACATGAGGATGTATGATTCTTCATCATCATGGTGTGTACATGAGGATGTATGATTCTTCATCATCATGGTGTGTACATGAGGATGTATGGTTCTTCATCATCATGGTGTGTACATGAGGATGTATGATTCTTCATCATCATGGTGTGTACATGAGGATGTATGATTCTTCATCATCATGGTGTGTACATGAGGATGTATGATTCTTCATCATCATGGTGTGTACATGAGGATGTATGGTTCTTCATCATCATGGTGTGTACATGAGGATGTATGATTCTTCATCATCATGGTGTGTACATGAGGATGTATGATTCTTCATCATCATGGTGTGTACATGAGGATGTATGATTCTTCATCATCATGGTGTGTACATGAGGATGTATGATTCTTCATCATCATGGTGTGTACATGAGGATGTATGATTCTTCATCATCATGGTGTGTACATGAGGATGTATGGTTCTTCATCATCATGGTGTGTACATGAGGATGTATGATTCTTCATCATCATGGTGTGTACATGAGGATGTATGATTCTTCATCATCATGGTGTGTACATGAGGATGTATGGTTCTTCATCATCATGGTGTGTACATGAGGATGTATGGTTCTTCATCATCATGGTGTGTACATGAGGATGCATGATTCTTCATCATCATGGTGTGTACATGAGGATGTATGATTCTTCATCATCATGGTGTGTACATGAGGATGTATGATTCTTCATCATCATGGTGTGTACATGAGGATGTATGATTCTTCATCATCATGGTGTGTACATGAGGATGTATGATTCTTCATCATCATGGTGTGTACATGAGGATGTATGGTTCTTCATCATCATGGTGTGTACATGAGGATGTATGGTTCTTCATCATCATGGTGTGTACATGAGGATGTATGATTCTTCATCATCATGGTGTGTACATGAGGATGTATGGTTCTTCATCATCATGGTGTGTACATGAGGATGTATGGTTCTTCATCATCATGGTGTGTACATGAGGATGTATGGTTCTTCATCATCATGGTGTGTACATGAGGATGTATGGTTCTTCATCATCATGGTGTGTACATGAGGATGTATGATTCTTCATCATCATGGTGTGTACATGAGGATGTATGATTCTTCATCATCATGGTGTGTACATGAGGATGTATGATTCTTCATCATCATGGTGTGTACATGAGGATGTATGATTCTTCATCATCATGGTGTGTACATGAGGATGTATGATTCTTCATCATCATGGTGTGTACATGAGGATGTATGGTTCTTCATCATCATGGTGTGTACATGAGGATGTATGATTCTTCATCATCATGGTGTGTACATGAGGATGTATGGTTCTTCATCATCATGGTGTGTACATGAGGATGTATGATTCTTCATCATCATGGTGTGTACATGAGGATGTATGATTCTTCATCATCATGGTGTGTACATGAGGATGTATGATTCTTCATCATCATGGTGTGTACATGAGGATGTATGATTCTTCATCATCATGGTGTGTACATGAGGATGTATGGTTCTTCATCATCATGGTGTGTACATGAGGATGTATGGTTCTTCATCATCATGGTGTGTACATGAGGATGTATGATTCTTCATCATCATGGTGTGTACATGAGGATGTATGATTCTTCATCATCATGGTGTGTACATGAGGATGTATGATTCTTCATCATCATGGTGTGTACATGAGGATGTATGGTTCTTCATCATCATGGTGTGTACATGAGGATGTATGATTCTTCATCATCATGGTGTGTACATGAGGATGTATGGTTCTTCATCATCATGGTGTGTACATGAGGATGTATGGTTCTTCATCATCATGGTGTGTACATGAGGATGTATGATTCTTCATCATCATGGTGTGTACATGAGGATGTATGATTCTTCATCATCATGGTGTGTACATGAGGATGTATGGTTCTTCATCATCATGGTGTGTACATGAGGATGTATGGTTCTTCATCATCGTGGTGTGTACATGAGGATGTATGGTTCTTCATCATCATGGTGTGTACATGAGGATGTATGATTCTTCATCATCATGGTGTGTACATGAGGATGTATGGTTCTTCATCATCATGGTGTGTACATGAGGATGTATGATTCTTCATCATCATGGTGTGTACATGAGGATGTATGATTCTTCATCATCATGGTGTGTACATGAGGATGTATGATTCTTCATCATCATGGTGTGTACATGAGGATGTATGTTCTTCATCATCATGGTGTGTACATGAGGATGTATGGTTCTTCATCATCATGGTGTGTACATGAGGATGTATGATTCTTCATCATCATGGTGTGTACATGAGGATGTATGATTCTTCATCATCATGGTGTGTACATGAGGATGTATGATTCTTCATCATCATGGTGTGTACATGAGGATGTATGGTTCTTCATCATCATGGTGTGTACATGAGGATGTATGATTCTTCATCATCATGGTGTGTACATGAGGATGTATGGTTCTTCATCATCATGGTGTGTACATGAGGATGTATGATTCTTCATCATCATGGTGTGTACATGAGGATGTATGATTCTTCATCATCATGGTGTGTACATGAGGATGTATGATTCTTCATCATCATGGTGTGTACATGAGGATGTATGGTTCTTCATCATCATGGTGTGTACATGAGGATGTATGATTCTTCATCATCATGGTGTGTACATGAGGATGTATGATTCTTCATCATCATGGTGTGTACATGAGGATGTATGATTCTTCATCATCATGGTGTGTACATGAGGATGTATGATTCTTCATCATCATGGTGTGTACATGAGGATGTATGGTTCTTCATCATCATGGTGTGTACATGAGGATGTATGATTCTTCATCATCATGGTGTGTACATGAGGATGTATGATTCTTCATCATCATGGTGTGTACATGAGGATGTATGATTCTTCATCATCATGGTGTGTACATGAGGATGTATGATTCTTCATCATCATGGTGTGTACATGAGGATGTATGATTCTTCATCATCATGGTGTGTACATGAGGATGTATGATTCTTCATCATCATGGTGTGTACATGATGTATGATTCTTCATCATCATGGTGTGTACATGAGGATGTATGATTCTTCATCATCATGGTGTGTACATGAGGATGTATGATTCTTCATCATCATGGTGTGTACATGAGGATGTATGATTCTTCATCATCATGGTGTGTACATGAGGATGTATGATTCTTCATCATCATGGTGTGTACATGAGGATGTATGATTCTTCATCATCATGGTGTGTACATGAGGATGTATGATTCTTCATCATCATGGTGTGTACATGAGGATGTATGATTCTTCATCATCATGGTGTGTACATGAGGATGTATGGTTCTTCATCATCATGGTGTGTACATGAGGATGTATGATTCTTCATCATCATGGTGTGTACATGAGGATGTATGATTCTTCATCATCATGGTGTGTACATGAGGATGTATGATTCTTCATCATCATGGTGTGTACATGAGGATGTATGATTCTTCATCATCATGGTGTGTACATGAGGATGTATGATTCTTCATCATCATGGTGTGTACATGAGGATGTATGATTCTTCATCATCATGGTGTGTACATGAGGATGTATGATTCTTCATCATCATGGTGTGTACATGAGGATGTATGATTCTTCATCATCATGGTGTGTACATGAGGATGTATGATTCTTCATCATCGTGGTGTGTACATGAGGATGTATGATTCTTCATCATCATGGTGTGTACATGAAGATGTATGATTCTTCATCATCATGATGTGTGTGTACATGAGGATGTATGATTCTTCATCATCATGGTTCGCGCCCCGGCCACTACACACCTTGGGGTGTCTATGAGTGCACATCTAATTCTCCAGCTCCCCGAGCGCGACTACGCTGCTCGTTGCACCACCTGGTGGTGGTTGGGTTAAAGGCAGAAGACCAATTTCGTCTGTCAAGTATGGGAAACATACACAGATGACAAATGTGACAAATTATTATTATTATTATTATCATGGTGTGTACATGAGGATGTATGATTCTTCATCATCATGGTTTGTACATGAGGATGTATGATTCTTCATCATCATGGTGTGTACATGAGGATGTATGATTCTTCATCATCATGGTGTGTACATGAGGATGCATGATTCTTCATCATCATGATGTGTACATGAGGATGTATGATTATTCATCATCGTGGTGTGTACATGAGGATGTATGATTCTTCATCATCATGGTGTGTACATGAGGATGTATGATTCTTCATCATCATGATGTGTGTGTACATGAGGATGTATGATTCTTCATCATCATGGTTCGCGCCCCGGCCACTACACACCTTGGGGTGTCTATGAGTGCACATCTAATTCTCCAGCTCCCCGAGCGCGACTACGCTGCTCCTTGCACCACCTGGTGGTGGTTGGGTTAAAGGCAGAAGACCAATTTCGTCTGTCAAGTATGGGAAACATACACAGATGACAAATGTGACAAATTATTATTATTATTATTATTATCATGGTGTGTACATGAGGATGTATGATTCTTCATCATCATGGTGTGTACATGAGGATGTATGATTCTTCATCATCATGGTGTGTACATGAGGATGTATGATTCTTCATCATCGTGGTGTGTACATGAGGATGTATGATTCTTCATCATCATGGTGTGTACATGAGGATGTATGATTCTTCATCATCATGGTGTGTACATGAGGATGTATGATTCTTCATCATCATGGTGTGTACATGAGGATGTATGATTCTTCATCATCATGGTGTGTACATGAGGATGTATGATTCTTCATCATCATGGTGTGTACATGAGGATGTATGATTCTTCATCATCATGGTGTGTACATGAGGATGTATGATTCTTCATCATCATGGTGTGTACATGAGGATGTATGATTCTTCATCATCATGGTGTGTACATGAGGATGTATGATTCTTCATCATCATGGTGTGTACATGAGGATGTATGATTCTTCATCATCATGGTGTGTACATGAGGATGTATGATTCTTCATCATCATGGTGTGTACATGAGGATGTATGATTCTTCATCATCATGGTGTGTACATGAGGATGCATGATTCTTCATCATCATGGTGTGTACATGAGGATGTATGATTCTTCATCATCATGGTGTGTACATGAGGATGTATGATTCTTCATCATCATGGTGTGTACATGAGGATGTATGATTCTTCATCATCATGGTGTGTACATGAGGATGTATGATTCTTCATCATCATGGTGTGTACATGAGGATGCATGATTCTTCATCATCATGGTGTGTACATGAGGATGTATGATTCTTCATCATCATGGTGTGTACATGAGGATGCATGATTCTTCATCATCATGGTGTGTACATGAGGATGTATGATTCTTCATCATCATGGTGTGTACATGAGGATGTATGATTCTTCATCATCATGGTGTGTACATGAGGATGTATGATTCTTCATCATCATGGTGTGTACATGAGGATGTATGATTCTTCATCATCATGGTGTGTACATGAGGATGTATGATTCTTCATCATCATGGTGTGTACATGAGGATGTATGATTCTTCATCATCATGGTGTGTACATGAGGATGTATGATTCTTCATCATCATGGTGTGTACATGAGGATGTATGATTATTCATCATCGTGGTGTGTACATGAGGATGTATGATTCTTCATCATCATGGTGTGTACATGAGGATGTATGATTCTTCATCATCATGATGTGTGTGTACATGAGGATGTATGATTCTTCATCATCATGGTTCGCGCCCCGGCCACTACACACCTTGGGGTGTCTATGAGTGCACATCTAATTCTCCAGCTCCCCGAGCGCGACTACGCTGCTCCTTGCACCACCTGGTGGTGGTTGGGTTAAAGGCAGAAGACCAATTTCGTCTGTCAAGTATGGGAAACATACACAGATGACAAATGTGACAAATTATTATTATTATTATTATTATCATGGTGTGTACATGAGGATGTATGATTCTTCATCATCATGGTGTGTACATGAGGATGTATGATTCTTCATCATCATGGTGTGTACATGAGGATGTATGATTCTTCATCATCATGGTGTGTACATGAGGATGTATGATTCTTCATCATCATGGTGTGTACATGAGGATGTATGATTCTTCATCATCATGGTGTGTACATGAGGATGTATGATTCTTCATCATCATGGTGTGTACATGAGGATGTATGATTCTTCATCATCATGGTGTGTACATGAGGATGTATGATTCTTCATCATCATGGTGTGTACATGAGGATGTATGATTCTTCATCATCATGGTGTGTACATGAGGATGTATGATTCTTCATCATCATGGTGTGTACATGAGGATGTATGATTCTTCATCATCATGGTGTGTACATGAGGATGTATGATTCTTCATCATCATGGTGTGTACATGAGGATGTATGATTCTTCATCATCATGGTGTGTACATGAGGATGTATGATTCTTCATCATCATGGTGTGTACATGAGGATGTATGATTCTTCATCATCATGGTGTGTACATGAGGATGTATGATTCTTCATCATCATGGTGTGTACATGAGGATGTATGATTCTTCATCATCATGGTGTGTACATGAGGATGTATGATTCTTCATCATCATGGTGTGTACATGAGGATGCATGATTCTTCATCATCATGGTGTGTACATGAGGATGTATGATTCTTCATCATCATGGTGTGTACATGAGGATGCATGATTATTCATCATCATGGTGTGTACATGAGGATGTATGATTCTTCATCATCATGGTGTGTACATGAGGATGTATGATTCTTCATCATCATGGTGTGTACATGAGGATGTATGATTCTTCATCATCATGGTGTGTACATGAGGATGTATGATTCTTCATCATCATGGTGTGTACATGAGGATGTATGATTCTTCATCATCATGGTGTGTACATGAGGATGTATGATTCTTCATCATCATGGTGTGTACATGAGGATGTATGATTCTTCATCATCATGGTGTGTACATGAGGATGTATGATTCTTCATCATCATGGTGTGTACATGAGGATGTATGATTCTTCATCATCATGGTGTGTACATGAGGATGTATGATTCTTCATCATCATGGTGTGTACATGAGGATGTATGATTCTTCATCATCATGGTGTGTACATGAGGATGTATGATTCTTCATCATCATGGTGTGTACATGAGGATGTATGATTCTTCATCATCATGGTGTGTACATGAGGATGTATGATTCTTCATCATCATGGTGTGTACATGAGGATGTATGATTCTTCATCATCATGGTGTGTACATGAGGATGTATGATTCTTCATCATCATGGTGTGTACATGAGGATGTATGATTCTTCATCATCATGGTGTGTACATGAGGATGTATGATTCTTCATCATCATGGTGTGTACATGAGGATGTATGATTCTTCATCATCATGGTGTGTACATGAGGATGTATGATTCTTCATCATCATGGTGTGTACATGAGGATGTATGATTCTTCATCATCATGGTGTGTACATGAGGATGTATGATTCTTCATCATCATGGTGTGTACATGAGGATGTATGATTCTTCATCATCATGGTGTGTACATGAGGATGTATGATTCTTCATCATCATGGTGTGTACATGAGGATGTATGATTCTTCATCATCATGGTGTGTACATGAGGATGTATGATTCTTCATCATCATGGTGTGTACATGAGGATGTATGATTCTTCATCATCATGGTGTGTACATGAGGATGTATGATTCTTCATCATCATGGTGTGTACATGAGGATGCATGATTATTCATCATCATGGTGTGTACATGAGGATGTATGATTCTTCATCATCATGGTGTGTACATGAGGATGCATGATTATTCATCATCATGGTGTGTACATGAGGATGTATGATTCTTCATCATCATGGTGTGTACATGAGGATGCATGATTATTCATCATCATGGTGTGTACATGAGGATGCATGATTATTTAGATTATTTCTGTTTGTTCATGAGGATGATGCTGCTGCCTTCATTATCGATCAAAATCATTAAATCATTAAATCATTAAATGTGGACTATTGAACATCAGATCTCTTTCCACTAAATCCCTGTTAGTCAATGAACTGATAACTGATCATATTGATTGATTCTGTCTGACAGAAACCTGCTACAACAGGACAGGAGGATTGTGTTAGTATAAATGAATCCTGTTAATTATTTAAATGTTCATGTTCCTAGAACAACTGGTTGAGGTGTAGCTTCTATATTTCACTCGGGTCTATCAATTAATACTAAACAAATTATTAATTATAATACTTTTGATAAGTCTGTCATATCTGTGCCTTACTGCATATGCCACTTTGCCTCTATACCAACATCAACTACCTCATACATATACTGTGTACATTAACTCATATGCTGCTTTGCCACTCTTTGCAAATGTCAATGCTAGAACCTTCAGTTTATTTTATAGATATACTTTTTATACTTTTTTTACTACTATGCAAAAACTCAGGACAGTATTACACTTTTATTATTTCATTTTATGCTTATGTTCATTAAATGTTTAGTGTTTTAGTGTTGGTGTAAATTTTCATACTTTTATACTACTATGCAAAAACTCAGGACAGTGTTACACTTTTACTATTTTATGCTTATGTTTATTAAATGTTTCAGTGTTTTAGTGTTTAAATGGTTACTGTTGCACCGAGGGACTGAGAGAAACGCAATTTCAATCCTGTGTATGTCCTGTACATATTGCAGTTCTGACAATAAAGTTGACTTTGACTTTGACTTTGATATCCAAAATGGAAAATGTAAAGGCCACTCTCACTAGTTGTTATTGACAATTCTTTGTCATCCGCACCACATATGGTACATGTGGTGGAATGAAATTGTGTACGCAGGGTCCCAGTTACATCCAACAAAGTATAAAATGTAAAAGAAAAACGGTAATAAGATCTAAGATATGAACTAAGAAAAACACACTAAGTACTAATAGCAAGTCAAGTCATCTTTATTTATAGAGCACATTTTAAAGGGGACCAATTATTGGTCCTATAAATTTTTATGGTGTTTCTGTGGGCTATCCAGACCATGTTCATTCAATTTAATACACAAAATAATTCTTAGATAATAAAATTTCCCCTTTCTAGTTCTGCCTGCTCTGACTTCCGTTCAGAACGAGCTGTTTATGATAATGAGCTCTGAAGGCCACGCCCTTCAAAAATCTGTTTACATTAACTCCGCCCTCCAAAGGGTTTACGTTAGCATTTCATGTCGTACAGCCATATATAAGGTAATAAAACATTCTGGTGTCACACAAGATGTGCTTCGTGCTGCGCGGGTGAAGCAGGGCAGAGCCCCTAGCCCCCCCACTTAAATAAAAATATATATAACCGCCGGGTCAGCTGCCAACTGACCGGCAGGTTCATAACATCTCAGCACAGTTTCAACGAGACAGAGTTCAAACAAGGGAATAAAACATTCTGGTTTTACTCGAGATGTGCTACGTGCTACGCGGGTGGAGCAGGGCGAAGCCCCCAGCCCCCCGCTTAAATTAAAGAAATGACCGCCGGGTCAGCTCCTAAACTGCTCGGCAACCGTGACGTCTTTTATACTGAAGTGGGTGGAGCCTCACCAGGGGTTGCTAGGTGAGGGGCTGGACTCAGGTTGGGGTGGGTTGTCCCAGAGCCATATATAGAGAGAGTTGCGACACGCTTTGAACTCGCCGACAGGCGGTCACGTGGTTCATGCAGCTCTCAATCGTTCCAAACAGCTCATCACTGCCAGTCAATTTGAGCAGCTACTCGCGCAAAATGACACAAAAAACCGACTTTTCAGAGTCAGAGTCAGAGAGAATTTATTGTCATTTGCACCGCATGTAGTACATGTGTTGAAAACGAGATTATGTACACAGGGTCCCAGTTACATCCAACAACAAATGCAAGAGAAAAACAATAATAACATCTAGGATTAACTAAGAGAGACATCAGCTAGTAATACACTAAGCCCTAATGTAGTAGAAAAACATCATTATAAACAGCAGCACGAACATGAGCAGATGGTCACAGATGAACGCAGCAACAAGAAACAGATCAGTATCAGTATGATGTGACATTTTGCAGTGTTTATTCTTATTATTTATTTATTCATGAGTCTGACAGCCTCAGGGTAGAAGCTGTTTCTCAGTCTAGTGGTTCTACATTTGATGCTCCTCAACCTCCGTCCCGAGGGGAGTGGTGCAAAGAGTGAGTGTGCTGGGTGAGTGAGGTCTTTCATGATGCAGGTGGCTCTTTTTCTGCATCTGGAGGTGTAAATGTCTGTGATGGTGGGGAGACTGACTCCCACAGACTTCTGTGCAGCCTTCACCACTCTCTGTAGAGCTTTTCTCTCTGCAACTGTGCAGCCTCCATGCCACACGTTGATGCTGGAGCACAGGACGCTCTCCACTGCACACCTGTAGAACGAGGTGAGGACTGGGCTTCTCAGACCGGCTCGTCTCAGCCGTCTGAGGAAGTAGAGTCTCTGATGACCTTTCTTGATCAGGCTGGTGGTGTTGTTGCTCCAGCTGAGGTTATCATTCATGTGTACACCCAGGTATTTGTAGCTGGAGACCACCTCCACCGCAGATCCACCTATATACAGTGGGGTGTGGGTGTGTTTGTTCCTTCTGAAGTCCACAATCATCTCCTTCGTCTTCTTCACATTCATGTGAAGGTTGTTCTCTTTGCACCAGCTCTCCAGATGTTCCACCTCCTGTCTGTAGCTGGATTCATCATTATCTGTGATGCATCCCACCACAGCTGTATCATCTGCAAACTTAACAATATGACAGCCTGGATGTGTGGCTGTACAATCATATGTGAGCAGAGTGAACAGAAGAGGGCTCAGCACACATCCTTGAGGAGAGCCAGTGCTGAGGGTGATGGTGGAGGAGGAGAACTTTGTCCAGCGTTTTTCAGTAATTATTGAGCAGTAATAAACTGATTACTTAACTGATTATTTCACTGACTATGTGTAGTGTTGAAAGCAATTAAAAACTAGTTCTTGTTGAACTTAGTGCCTGCCTTTATTAAATGCTTCACAACAGATTCGAAGAGAGCACATTTTCCTTCAGCTTCTTCATCATCATTCCTCTACCGTTCTCTTCATTTCTTATCCTGCAGCTCCACCTAATGGCGTGAGCACTACACAACACTACAGTATGCTTTTTTTTAAAGCATTTTTAGACGTGGCAGATGCGTTACCTTATCGTCTTCATTTCTGCACATTAGATGATTATTCTATTTGTTTTGTTTTTTTAAATTAGCAACTGAGTACCTGGATAACAGAGTTGATTGAGCCTGACTATTGTAAAATAGTAATTCACTGATTAAAATGTTAATTTAAATGAAACAGTTTCTAGTTAAAATCACAACAGGTGACAAAATAAGTGTTAATTGTGCAAAAATAAATTACCAAACAATTTTATATAAAATATGTAAAATGTAAAACAAACTTTTTACAATTTACAGCAGGAGTAACATCACCATGATCACAACAACACAAACTGAGTGATGTAAATTTAATCTGCACAAACATTTTCAACCAGAGCTCAAAATGTTCAACTGTCAAAGAAATGTGCAAGGAAATAAACTAATATCACTGTACAGACACATTTTGAGAGAGGACGCTTCACAAAGACACAGTCAGGCCGTGTGAGAGTGAAGGAGTTCCAACAATTTGTTTTCATCGCCCAGAACCAAATGAGAAGTCCAGCAGAACTTCCACTGACCAGTGATCACACATGTTGTTCTAAAGTTCCTGTTTTTAGCTTTCTACATTCACCTTATAATCTAGCTGTTTTTGCCATCTTATTTTAATCTGTTTATAAAAAAAGTCTGTATGTCCATTTTATAACTGTCTACTGTATTGTTGTCACTGTTGTCATCATTCTTTGTTAAAATCAGCTCTCTCTTATAAATAAGTCCTCAAGGCTCAATGGGATTAACCTGCTTAAATAAAGCTTGAATGAATAAAGTAAACTTTGGTACGAAAGGTGTTAAATAATACACGTCATATTTTTATTGAACAATAGTCTTAATGCTAACAGTGCCATTGTAATTTCAGAGATTGAATAGAAATAGAAGTGAGGTGAGTGAGATGAGGGAAAGATGAAAGTGTAGCCTCAGACGACAGGGATGATGATCCAGGATCGACAGGACCAGGAGGATGGATCAACAGGCGATGCAATCAGGGAACAGAGATGAAAAACCTCAGGGAACAATTACAACACAAAAAAATTACAAAAGCAGGATAGAAGAACTTCAGACATGAAAATTAACAGTTCTGTGAAGAAAAATGTTAATGGAAAATAAATACTGACATATTTTATTTTTACTAAAGATCAAATGAAGGCAATTGGCATGAAGAATAACTTCCCAGTTCCATCTGATAGTTTAATTATTATAAATAAATAAAAAATTGTTACTGTTCTACAATTTATTGATGCCGCCTCATCTCAACTTGACCCATAACTAATGACATAAAACTATAATGTAAATTAACAGTCCTGCAGTAAATACCAACTTTGTGAAGGTTGTGGTGTTAAAGTAATTTTATTCAAACATGTTGATTAAGATATTATTGTTTAAGACAGAAAATTAGATATTGTACCTTTGTGATACTTTGCAACATTCAAGTCATTCTCCTGTGGTTTACCTGGAAAACATAAAAAATACTCATCTCCATGATCACGTTTCTTTAAAGATAATGGCCCTCATGCACGAAAATGTTCGTATTTTTATCCTAAATTTCTCCTACTTCTGTGCGTACAAAGCGTTCGTACGAACATGCCACGTCAGATTCAACAAAGTCTTCTATCCACAGGAAACGTGTGTAAACGGGTTGCTTAAAGTTGATGGATCCCACCTGTTCTACTCACCTGCGCGTGCTCGCGGGAAGGTAATTTACATAATTCCCACCCCTCAAAACACCATATAAGGCCACGTTTCCTGCCTTCTGACAGCAGGAAGTGTCCATTCATTCAAACTCAAGAAGTAAAAGGAGGAACTTCACGCGTTCGGAGATCTGCTCTCAGTGGCGCTGTGGCTACCCCCCACCCCCCCGCAAGTGTCGGATGGTCAAATATCTTTAATTTTAGTGTACTGTGTTACATTATAGTTTCACTTATTCAGAAGAGCGCACCGCTACCCCCCACCCCCCCGCAAGTGTCGGATGTGTTTTTGAACAGAAGCATTTTAAAATGTCTCGAAACTACAGTTAACTTCATATTAATATTGTAGTGCATATGTTGTGTGTCCCGTGGGTCGTACAGTATCAGAAATCAAGAATAAATGGTTTGATCTGAAAATGGCTTCAAACAAACGTCTCGCCGCAGCACGGACAGGAGGTGGTCAAGGAATAGTCTGAGATGATGGACAATACTGTAAATGCCACGCTGCAAGACGCGTGCCAACATGTTTTGCAGCACAAATGATGCGCGCACCTCCTGGTCATCGCGCAACCACATTCTGCAGGTTATATTTCGAATCAGATATAATAATCAATTGCTCCGATGGTGTTTGGCACAAGATCAGTCTTAATTCGTACTTGTTCTGCGGCGGTGTATGGGGATTTTATGTACCTGGGTGTTAATATGAGGAGCGGCTTTGATGACCAAGGGGAGCGCACGACTCACTGAAGCCTGCGCGACACACCAGACAAATTAAACTTAAAATTATAATTCTAATTCAAACAGAATAACCTATTGTCAAGAATAATTATGGTGCGTGATTTTTTTAAACCCAAAATATTTTCTAAATAACGAAATATGAAGTTATTCGTGGAGAAGATCCGTCTGGATGACAGCAGACTGACGCTCCTAAATTATACGACAGGTCCGGACCACTCGTAAATTTTGTTCGTATCTGAAGAAAATCGTAGGATACGAAAACATTGTTGGATGCCGCAAATGATCCTAAATCACTCGTACGCACAGTTTAAGAACAAATCTGTGCGTACGAACGGTTCGTGCATGAGGGCCATGGTCACCATTTATGCTGCAGTTTTTGACAAAGGATCTATAATTTTAGATTAACCACGTCAATCTCTCAGGAAAAAAGGTTATATTTTGAGAGTTCAGTGGAATTACCATTTAAAAAATCTTTCAAAATTGAAGCTGTACTGAATATTTTAAAACGCTGAATTAAACAGAAATAGATCATTTTAAACCAGTCATGATTGCAGAGCTAGCTAACTAACATGCTAATAAAGAGTCACACTACTAGCTAACTAACATGTTTAATGAAGAAAAACTGGCGACATGAAGTATTAATGTTGATAAAATGGTACAGAACAGTCAGCTAACGCTTCACAAGGGCAAAAGAAAATTGTATTTTCATCAACTTACCGGAGAAAACACGTCTGAAACATCAACAATGAACCTCGTTTGATGCTAGCAACGCTGCTGTTTGAAATACTTCTGGAACAAATCGCCCCCTCCATGATCCACGTGACTTCCGCATTCCATTCTTACAATGGGAGTCTATGGAAATGTCGGAACTCTCTCTATATATATATATGGCTCTGGGTTGTCCTACGGCTTGTGACGTCACAAGCGCCAGGATTTGAAATCTAGACTTTAATATCCCTGAAAAATAAATATACTTAGAGTAAATAAACCACTGGGTGCATTTTTTTGGTCCTAGGACTATTTTTTAAGAAGTAAATACCCAAAGTAGAGTAAGAAAACATTAAAAAGTGGATTTTGCATCTGTGGTCCCCTTTAAAACAGATAAACTGTTATCAAGGTGCTTTATAAACAACATCAAAGAAATTTTAAAAAATTACAGAAACAGTAACACGCACTAAAGGTAAAACTATGAAATTAACAGCCGTAAAAATATAACAAAAATTTATAAGAACAGCATTAAAATGAAAACACAGTAAAAAATATATACACCAAGTCAGCTCACACAGTATGAAACTCCAGAGAGAACAGATGAGTTTTTATCAGGGATTTGAACATGTGAAGGGAGGAGACCTGTCTAATGTTGGAGGGCAGGTTGTTCCAAAGTTTGGGGCCGGTGACTGAAAACGCCCGATCTCCTCGGAGCTTCAGTCGTGTTTTTGGAACCGCCAAAAGCATCTGATCGGATGTTCTCAGGGCCCGCGAGGGAACATATGGTTCCAGCAGCTCGGAGAGGTAGAGGGGAGCGAGGACATTCAGGCATTTGTAGGTCAACAACAGGATTTTAAAGTCGACTCTAGTTCACACGGGGAGCCAGTGAAGGGAGGACAGAACTGGTGTAATGTGCTCAGACCTTCGTGTACCGGTTAAAAGCCGAGCTGCTGCATTTTGGACGAGCTGGAGACGTGAGAAGGAGGCCTGACTGATCCCAGCATGCAGTGCGTTGCAATAATCCAGGCAGGTTGTGATGAACGCATGGACTAGTCTCCAGGTCAGGTCTGGACAACACCGGCTTGAGTTTAACTACCTGCCGCAGTTGCATATAGAGCTGCACGATTAATCGCATTTGCGATTATCTCGCGATATGTTAAAACGCGATTCACTAATCGCACGGGCTGCTATTTTTGACTGGTCACGTGACTTGGGAGTGAGCCCAGCCGAGCAACCGAGCAGGCAGGGAGGGGGAGACGTCAACACCGCACGCTCCAACACAGGCTCGACAGAAGTCATAAAAGTTAAAAATTCAGGTAAGTTAGTCCATGTAAACGTGTATCTGATGAGACCGCGGAAGATAAGCAGAGCGCGAGCTGGTCATGTGACCGGGCCTGTTGTTGACGCTGCCCTGTTAGCAGCTAGCTCAACAAGCTAACGTTCTGCGTGAAAAAGCGCATTCATTATCTGATAAAAAAACAAACAGTTTTGTCGTTAGTGATTCGAATTAATACAGAACCAGTAACACACACGTTTTGCGCAAGCTGTTTTTTTTTTTTAAACTAGCGGTGTTTAATGTTATCTTAGCTTTAGCATAGCTATTTAGATGAGGTGATGCATTTTCTCATTACGTGTACCTATTACCAAACCTGGTCGTGATGTCACAACTATTATACTATCCTTTTTATTGTCTGTTTTAAATAAAATGTTAATTATTATGTTCAGTAATGTGAAGCTATTTAGTCATCACGTTTTGCATTCACTTAACGTTGACAAACTGGGAAAAGCTAAAACCTCTACATTGTTTTTAACTAACAACGTGAGAAGATTTTTCTGGTCCTCAATTTTTGCACGAGTGAGAGTTGAGGATGTGAATGTGTGTATTTATTTATTTTATTTTGTATTACAGGACATGACAGAGTGTCTCTCCCACAGTTGGAAGAAGAAGGCAGCAGCAATGACTGAAGAGGGAGCTCAAACTTTCTGAACACAGCCTCATCACTGAATGTCCAACAAGATGGGGATCCAAAGAAATGAAGTGTTAGAGCAGCTCAAAGACATTTCTCTGTTGTTGTCAGGTGACTGTTATGTACGCTCCCTTATAATAACCTGGCAGTGGAGTCTGTTCACAAGTCTCTGCATCCTGCTGTTACATACTGACCGACTACGTATAATGTTTACATTATTGTTCCAAGAGTTTTTTATTTTTAACTTTACATCTAAAACATTTAATAAGAACAGATACTAGTTTATTTTGTGTTCACTGAGTTTGAATTCCCAGAACGAGTTGGTTAAAGCAGATTCTCTTTGTTTTTTGCACTTTATTTTTTATGATGTTACTGGCTGGAAAGCAGTAAGTTAAAAAAATTATATCAATTTTTTTATATTTATTTATTAACTGTCATGTGAAGTTCAGACAGTAGTTAGGAAGTTCACTTAACTTGTTTACTATTGTGTTTATGAAACAAGAAAAAATAGAAATGGTGAAAAGAAAAGTCATACATTTGTTTGCTTTATTTAATCTCTGCTTTAAATAAATCTGACATTGTTTATTATAAAACAGATTTATTGCTTCTGTTTGTTGAAAAATACTTGAGAAGGAATTTAAAAAATAATCGCATTTTAAATCGCAATCGCAATTTATAGAAAAAAAAATCGCAATTAGATTATTTTCCAAAATCGTTCAGCCCTAGTTGCATAGCATAAAAGCAATATGCCGAACAGCAGCACGAACATGAGTCTGTGTGAGCAGATGAGCACGAATGAACACAGCAACATTAAACAG
The DNA here is from genome assembly GCA_038048925.1 of Garcialebias charrua. Taxonomy (NCBI): domain Eukaryota; kingdom Metazoa; phylum Chordata; class Actinopteri; order Cyprinodontiformes; family Rivulidae; genus Garcialebias; species Garcialebias charrua. The sequence goes on along the minus strand of JBBPBX010005185.1, from coordinate 1,969 downwards.
ATCAGCAGCAACATGAAACAGATCAGCAGCAACATGAAACAGATCAGCAGCAACATGAAACAGATCAGCAGCAACATGAAACAGATCAGCAGCAACATGAAACAGATCAGCAGCAACATGAAACAGATCAGCAGCAACATGAAACAGATCAGCAGCAACATGAAACAGATCAGCAGCAACATGAAACAGATCAGCAGCAACATGAAACAGATCAGCAGCAACATGAAACAGATCAGCAGCAACATGAAACAGATCAGCAGCAACATGAAACAGATCAGCAGCAACATGAAACAGATCAGCAGCAACATGAAACAGATCAGCAGCAACATGAAACAGATCAGCAGCAACATGAAACAGATCAGCAGCAACATGAAACAGATCAGCAGCAACATGAAACAGATCAGCAGCAACATGAAACAGATCAGCAGCAACATGAAACAGATCAGCAGCAACATGAAACAGATCAGCAGCAACATGAAACAGATCAGCAGCAACATGAAACAGATCAGCAGCAACATGAAACAGATCAGCAGCAACATGAAACAGATCAGCAGCAACATGAAACAGATCAGCAGCAACATGAAACAGATCAGCAGCAACATGAAACAGATCAGCAGCAACATGAAACAGATCAGCAGCAACATGAAACAGATCAGCAGCAACATGAAACAGATCAGCAGCAACATGAAACAGATCAGCAGCAACATGAAACAGATCAGCAGCAACATGAAACAGATCAGCAGCAACATGAAACAGATCAGCAGCAACATGAAACAGATCAGCAGCAACATGAAACAGATCAGCAGCAACATGAAACAGATCAGCAGCAACATGAAACAGATCAGCAGCAACATGAAACAGATCAGCAGCAACATGAAACAGATCAGCAGCAACATGAAACAGATCAGCAGCAACATGAAACAGATCAGCAGCAACATGAAACAGATCAGCAGCAACATGAAACAGATCAGCAGCAACATGAAACAGATCAGCAGCAACATGAAACAGATCAGCAGCAACATGAAACAGATCAGCAGCAACATGAAACAGATCAGCAGCAACATGAAACAGATCAGCAGCAACATGAAACAGATCAGCAGCAACATGAAACAGATCAGCAGCAACATGAAACAGATCAGCAGCAACATGAAACAGATCAGCAGCAACATGAAACAGATCAGCAGCAACATGAAACAGATCAGCAGCAACATGAAACAGATCAGCAGCAACATGAAACAGATCAGCAGCAACATGAAACAGATCAGCAGCAACATGAAACAGATCAGCAGCAACATGAAACAGATCAGCAGCAACATGAAACAGATCAGCAGCAACATGAAACAGATCAGCAGCAACATGAAACAGATCAGCAGCAACATGAAACAGATCAGCAGCAACATGAAACAGATCAGCAGCAACATGAAACAGATCAGCAGCAACATGAAACAGATCAGCAGCAACATGAAACAGATCAGCAGCAACATGAAACAGATCAGCAGCAACATGAAACAGATCAGCAGCAACATGAAACAGATCAGCAGCAACATGAAACAGATCAGCAGCAACATGAAACAGATCAGCAGCAACATGAAACAGATCAGCAGCAACATGAAACAGATCAGCAGCAACATGAAACAGATCAGCAGCAACATGAAACAGATCAGCAGCAACATGAAACAGATCAGCAGCAACATGAAACAGATCAGCAGCAACATGAAACAGATCAGCAGCAACATGAAACAGATCAGCAGCAACATGAAACAGATCAGCAGCAACATGAAACAGATCAGCAGCAACATGAAACAGATCAGCAGCAACATGAAACAGATCAGCAGCAACATGAAACAGATCAGCAGCAACATGAAACAGATCAGCAGCAACATGAAACAGATCAGCAGCAACATGAAACAGATCAGCAGCAACATGAAACAGATCAGCAGCAACATGAAACAGATCAGCAGCAACATAT
>JBBPBX010005184.1:57365-73120 GCA_038048925.1 Garcialebias charrua | reverse complement strand
GTATTTTTATTCTTACAGAATTTGTGTTCTCTCCATATCAGTTTGTTCATTCATTCATTCAACCTTTATTTATACAGGCTGGACTCGTTGAGCCACGGGGACTCATTTACAAGAGGGACCTGTCTCACTCACACCTAGGGTCAATTTAGAGTTAACAATCAGCCTAACATGCATGTTTTTGGACTGTGGGAGGAAACCGGAGCACCCGGAGAAAACCCACGCATGCACGGAGAGAACATGCAAACTCCACCCAGAAAGGCCCCCGGACCAGGATTTGAACCGGGGACCTGCTCGCTTAGAGGCAGTCAAAGTCAAAGTCAAAGTCAACTTTATTGTCAGAAATACAATACAGGTAGTCCTCGATTTACGAGCGCTCTGATCTACGAGGTTCCGGACTTACGAGCTGGCGAATTATTGGAAAAAACGCAAAAAATACTGAGTTTTCCTGTGTTTTTTCACCACAGTTCGTTAGCTAAACATGTGGACACACGTTTCCGATCATTTTTATGCACTCATAAGCAGTTTTTCGATGAAAAACGAGTGTTCGTAGTCGCGCTAGCAAAACCGTTCCAATTTACGAGCGAAATTCCGGACTTACGAGAAGCGTGGCGGCCGTTCCAAATTACGAGATTTCCAGTTTACGAGCGCCTCGTTGTAACGGATCTCGCTCGTAAATCGGGGACTACCTGTATGTACAGGACATACACAGGACCGAAATTGCGTTTCTCTCAGTCCCTCGGTGCAACAGTAACCATCTAAACACTAAACACTAAAACATTTAATAAACATAAGCATAAAATAGTAAAATAGTAAAAAAGTGTAACACTGTCCTGAGTTTTTTCATAATAGTATAAAAGTATGAAAATTTACACCAACACTGAAACACCAAACACCCCTAAAACACCAAACACCCAATGAACATAAGCATAAAATGAAATAATAAAAGTGTAATACTGTCTTGAGTTTTTGCATAGTAGTATAAAAAGTATAAAACGTATATCTATAAAATAAACTGAAGTTTCTAGCGTTGACATTTGCAAAGAGTCATCAACATCTCCAAAAGTTTGGTCTGTGTTGTAAAAAGCTGCACTTTGAACCTGCAGAAGGAATGTTGTTGTTGGAATATGGGGAGATGTTTTGTTTTGGCTACTGGGGGGATGTTTTGAGCACACAAAAGACTTCAGCCCCAGGGGTCACACACACCTAATGGAATGCAAATTCCTCAATCTGTCATTTTACAGTCTCCCATGGGAGCTATATGTAAAATATGTACAAGTACATGTGTTTGGTATTCCTAGTGTTAATGATTAATTTAAGAAAATTAGGTCAGTTTGTCTTCTAGTAGTCTAAACTTAAGGCAACATAACAAGCCAACCCTAATTACTGTATAGGATTTATTAAAAAGGAAAGTCTTTAGCCCAGTCTTAAAACTGGACAATGTGTCAGCCTCATGGACAGAAACTGGAAGTTGGTTCCACAAGAGAGGAGCCTGATAACTGGAAGATCTTCCTCCCATTCTGCTTTTTGAATCTCTAGGAACCACGAGTAAGCCTGCAGTCTGAGAGCGAAGTGCTCTATTTGGAAAATATGGAACAATAAGATCTCAAATATAAAATGGAGCTAGGTTTTTGAGGGCTTTGTAGGTTAGAAGTAAGATTTTGAATTCAATTCTGGACTTGACAAGTACCCAATGAAGGGAAGCTGAAACTGGAGAGAGATGATCTCTCCTACTAACTCCAGTTAAGACTCTGGCAGCAGCATTTTGGATTAACTGAAGACTTTTTAAAATTTGGACACCCAGATACCCATTGCAACAGTCCAGTCTAGATGTGACAAATGCATGAACCAGTTTTTCTGCATCATTTTCAGAGGAGACGTTTCTAATTTTAGTGATATTACACAGGTGGAAGAAGGCGGTTCTAGTAACGTTTTTAATGTGGGGGATAAAAGACATGTCCTGATCAAAAATAACACCAAGATTTTTTACGTTAGAGCTGGAAGCCAGATTAATGCCATCTAAGGAGGGTGAAAGACTGAAAAATGTATTCTTAAGTTGCTCAGGTCCAAAAACTAAAACCTCAGTCTTATCTTTATTCAAGAGTAGAAAATGTAGGGTCATCCAGGTTTTTATGTCTTTAAGACATGCTTGTAGTCTAAGCAGCTGATTGGATTCATTGGCTTTCATTGGTAGCTAATATGTAATTTACACAATATGAAAGAAAACTTTTTGGAAAGAAAAGCCCAATCATTGTTTCTTGGTGTTAGGACACAATATTATTTAGATTTTTTAAATTGGATGCCATTGATTAATAAGTAATTCTTTGTGTTCTTACTTGTTTTTCTTTCTCCTTTTTTCCTGTCTCCTCCAACAGAAAGAAGCAACAGTCTTCTAAGTGACAACGTTTTTTCAAGCAAATCTACCCCTTACGTTGTTATTGAACTGTCATGGGAACAAATGTACAGGGCTGCCGAAAATGAAATATTAAAAGGAAATCAAGGTAACTGACTATCAAATATGAGCAAAGTAAAACAGGAAGCTTGAAATGACAACAAGTCTTTAATATGATGTTCTAGTTTTCTCTTCCTTTTTAAAGTCACTGCTCAACAAAGAAAATACAGATGAAAAGATTAAACATGAACATCAAGACAAGCACTTAAATTTCCCTTTTTTAGAGGCAGTGTATCAACATCATAGCAGTAGGGGTGGGTCATGACTCAGTTGCCATGCGTGTTGTCATGGTGACCAGCCCTTGCCCCCCTTTCCCCCTCCTCTGGTTGGTCCAGCTTCTGTTATGGTTTTACAACCATGGACCTCAGCTGACAGAGGCAGCACCCCCATGCCCCACCCCATGTACCTGCTCCAACCAGGCGAGCCGTGTCATCTGTACAAGAAAGACTTTGGATCAAATCCCAGACAGTATTTCGGAGAACACACGATACCTCAACCTACAAGAGAATTCAATTCAGGTAAATGTGGTTTCACCTACAAAAAAAAGTAGCTTAATTACATTCATGTACATCTTGTTAAAATATGCCTCCCTGTTTGTTTGTTTGTTTGTTTGTTTTCTTCACACAAGGTGATCAAGTCTGACACATTTAAGCATCTACGGCATTTGGAAATTCTCCAGCTCTCCAAGAACCACATCAGGCAGATTGAGGTGGGCGCTTTTAACGGTTTGCCCAACCTCAACACATTGGAGCTATTTGACAACCGTCTTACAGTGGTACCGTCTCAAGCCTTTGAGTACCTCAGCAAGCTAAGGGAATTATGGCTACGAAACAACCCCATTGAGACACTGCCGGCTTTTGCCTTTCACCGTGTTCCCTCTTTACGACGTCTCGATCTAGGGGAACTCAGGAAGTTGGATTTCATCTCAGAGGCTGCCTTTGAAGGTCTGGTAAATTTGCGCTTTTTGAATCTTGGCATGTGCGGCTTGAAAGACATCCCCAACCTTACTCCACTGGTAAGACTTGAGGAATTGGAATTGTCAGGTAACCAGCTTGGGATTGTCCGACCTGGATCATTTCAGGGTTTAGTGTCACTTCGAAAGTTGTGGTTAATGCACTCCCGAGTGTCAGTCATTGAACGCAATGCTTTTGATGACCTTAAGAACTTGGAGGAGCTCAATCTTTCCCACAATTCCTTGCATTCTCTGCCCCATGATCTCTTCACCCCGTTGCACCAATTAGAGAGGGTACATCTCAATCATAATCCATGGGTTTGCAACTGTGATGTCTTGTGGCTTAGCTGGTGGCTAAAGGAAACTGTTCCAAGCAACACAACATGTTGTGCTCGTTGCCATGCCCCACCAGGTTTGAAGGGAAAGTACATTGGAGAACTAGACCAGACCCACTTTACCTGCTATGCCCCAGTGATTGTGGAACCACCTACTGACCTCAATGTTACCGAAGGCATGGCTGCAGAGCTGAAATGTCGCACTGGAACCTCAATGACCTCTGTGAACTGGTTTACCCCGAATGGCACTCTCATGACTCACGGATCATACCGAGTTAGGATCTCAGTGCTTCATGATGGTACGCTAAACTTCACGAATGTGACTGTGCAGGACACTGGTCAATATACTTGCATGGTAACCAACTCTGCTGGAAACACTACTGCAACTGCTGTGCTCAATGTGTCTGCTTCCGACTCCATTAGTGGCTACACTTATTTCACCACTGTCACTGTAGAAACAGAACAAACAGTAAGAGGAGATGAGGAAAACTCTGCAAGACAGTATATAAATGAGACCTTCATAGAATTCCCTAATCCTACTGTTCAAAAAGAGGGAGATGAACGACCTGGCATTACAATCTCACCTTCTATGTCATCTCTTTCCTCACTGTCGCCAAAAGCTAACAAAGTTGAAAATGTAGTGACTGTGTCCATAATGGATGTAACCAATATTCCAGGCCTGGATGATGTAATGAAAACAACTAAGATCATCATTGGTTGCTTTGTGGCTATCACTTTTATGGCAGCTGTAATGTTGGTTGTTTTCTACAAACTCCGCAAGCAGCACCAATTACACAAGCACCACGGGCCTGCCAGAGCAATTGAGATTGTCAATGTAGAAGATGAAATTGGAGCTGGGGCTGGAAGTGGCATCTCTGGTGGTTCAACAGTAAATTCTGGCACTGGTGGAGAAGGAACCCTAAGGAGACATCACCCAGAAGTAGTCAACATTCCCAACATTGGTCGCACGGATACTCTCAACCACTACTATAAGTCCCATCATTTCAACAACAACGTGATGGGTCTTAGTATCGGCACCGAAGGAATGGGACCTAGCATGATGCTCAATAGCAAGAATCAGCATGGTCAGGAAATTCCCATTTCCTGTACCTCTGTCCCAATCTCTACGTCTAATTTTCTCAACACTTCAGGTAATGGCACCAACACTAACCCCAGCTCTATGTCCCCCCCACTGCCGATGTCCCTCCCTATGCCTACCTTGGGCTTACATGGATCAATCAAGGGTTTCATGGGGCAAAATCAGAACCCCCAAATGGAACCACTGCTCTTCAAGGGGAACTCGAAAGAAAATGTTCAAGAGACCCAAATATAAAACAAAAGTGAGCGTGTAGAGGGAGCGCAAGGAAGAGTCAAAGACAAAGAGGGAATTGATGTTGGGTTTACGTGTGGAATGATAAAACACTAGAGTGCATTGACATTACACCAGGAGAGAGGAAAACTGACATGGCAATACACAAACACATAGACTTATCTGTGATGGTGTACTGAGCCAAGGATTACTACAATGGCCCACTTGTGTTTGTAGTGAAGACCATGGCAGTGGAGATCAAGGAGTGGACATTGCTACAATGTATATCTGTGCCAAAGCAAATGTTTTTTGCAGTTTCTACAAGTTGTATTCTCATAGGGAAAAAAAGACAAACTAGTCTGTCAGAGTAAATCAAATTGTTGTTGGCCAGCAGAGTTGAAAGATACGCACAGCACTTACCACACTGAAGAGCCGCAATGTTGCAGAATATAATCCAAGAGACATTTTCTTTCACAAAAAAAAACAAAAAAGATAACATGAGAAGTACTCTCACTCAAGTGACTCAATAGACTCCCTCAAGGTGAAAATTATGTAGGCATAGATGGACAAAACGGTACAGTGCAGTACAAACTACTGTGAAAAATCCACAAATAATATAAATATATTTTCATCTAATTATGTATCATTGAAGACTCCGATGCAGACATATTTTGGGATGGATGTATAAGCTGGTATAGTTTGTTTCTTTGTGAATTATCAGGGGTGGTAATGGTGGAGATTTGTTCTGATTTTAATTTGGCTACTTTTCAGAAACGTAAGGGCTCAATTGCAACACTCATTGTGAATCTTTCAATTGGCTTTGTGACATAAGGTCTGTTTAGGTTGTAGAGCAGTAAATGCAGATCTCTGTTTGAAAAACTTTTTGTCTATTGTTTCAATAATATTCATTGCAAACTTTTGTGTTTTGAGAGTGTATTATTATGTATTTTGTAAAAGCCAGCTACATGCTATTAAAATGGATAATTCTGACACTTACATGCCAGCATTGAATGATGGTGAAGCAGTGTTTTACAAACACAAAAAAGTAAACCGATGCAAAGACCTGTGCAGGTCAAATAAAGTGTTGACAATGTGGTATTTGAATCCGATCAGTAGCCAGATGTTTGCTTGTAGGCAGAAATTTGATATGACCTCCTTGATTATGGTTACCTTAGTCATGCCATAAAATGCTGTTGTAAGGATAACGAAACATCTCCAGCAGCATATAGGAAGGGATTAAACATCCATCTGTGGATGATTGGAGTGAAAATGTACAGTATATTAATAATAATGTCTGGTTGTACAACAATTGTAAGATCTACATTTTTACAGTGTAACTTTCATATGTTAAATGGCATTTACGCTTCTTGCGTTTCAACTATGTATTACTTTATTTTTGTTAGTTTGATATAATGTGTACAGTTGTCTAGCCATGTGTCATTACATGTGAAATAAATCAATCATATATTGGGTTGTGGCGGGTCAATATGGCAACCACATGAGTAAAATGTGAGACATTGTGTTGTCCTCTGTGCAAAGCCCGGATTGAATGTATGGTTTGTGGTTTAGCCATTAGTCATCCTGGTAATGATAGGGGCCATCTGTTTGGTTAAAATGCTCAGACGGGCTTTTAGTCACACTTCTACAGATGGGTTTCAGCCTCAACTGGTTCCTGGAAAATAAGTGTTTTTCATGAATGTGGTTTAGCCCCAAATGAGTCCTTTTGGTTGTCTGGGGGTTATTATCTTACATCAGTGTAGAAATTGTTTGGAATGAACCCGTATTTGGACACAGAAAAAAGCAATACGCTGAATAAAAACACACCAAACAGGAGCGTAACATGTTTGTTGCAATTGAGCTCAAACGGAACATGTGACCAATTGAGCTCCATAAACAATTACCGTATGTGTGTTTTTCTGTTTCACCCCTCCCTCAGTGTTTTTGACATATGCAGCCATTCAAAATCACAAAGACAGTTTCATAGGTTTTATACTCGTGATGATCTGTGAGCCTCTAACTGGACGAGAACATAAGAACAAAAAGTCATGTGTTTGTCCAATCTGACTGAGTGATAAATTTCCTGCCATAAACGTTTTGAAACAAACATTTTACTAATCCAGAATGTTAAACAGCGGATTGAATAAGTCATGTTTTAAATTGCAGCCATTAACAATCGTCCATCAGTGGGATTTCAAGTAAATATCTTTATGTTACCCTTCTGACTAATAAAGTTAGTGGAGGATTAGAAATGCAACATGGTTTTGACGTCAGATTTCTAGTCATATTTCTGTTTGGGGGTACATTCTTGTTGATCAATTGTGACGTTATGTGAATGTGCGTTAACATCACCGTGAATCATCTAATCAACAGAAACTTTCCTTTTAATGCCCCTTGAACATCCGTTGCAGTCATCATCATTATTAGCTTTTGAATGACAGGCATAAAGGCTCCCAGTACAGTATTTGGCTTTTTACTGAATGCTGCTAAAAAAAGTATTTTAGAAATACTAGGTAACATTCGATCCCTTTCACTTTAGAAGCTTGACTGGAATCTTGGTATGCAGCTGTATTGTACAGTTTGATTACAGATAGAGACGGCATATGGATGCTTAAGATTATATTCATGTGTTTGTTGAAAACCCCTAATGAAATGGATTATGGCATATGAAACACTAAATTGACAGAAAAAGAAAAAGGTCTGAGCTTTAGTTTTTGCAAAGATAAGCTGTATTGTTAAAATAACTTGATCTGCTTTGAATAACTATAAAAGATGAACAGTGATTATTTTTGGTGTGCAAATCATAAAAATGGTCACATTGTTTTTGGTTCTTTTTTTCCTGAAACTTCTCTTTGTATCTTAGTAAGTGATTTTATTAGTTCGGGTCTTTATGCATTTGTCATTAAATGTTCTTTCCCACCATAAATCCGTGCAGGTTTACAGTGGAGGAGTGTATTTCTTCAGGTCTGTGAAAATCAAGATGTGTTCTTGCTCCTCAGTGATGCTCAAACAGTGACTGACAGGATAATTATTTTGCTGTTTGACCCAATTATCTGCCAACTAAAAGACGTTTTCTGCTATTAGAAGTATATGTCACATTCGCTCTTTGTTGTGACTTCATTCCACACACACACACAAAAAAAGCTACCAAGGTCAAAATGACGTGATTCCACTGGTATTATTGTGTTGATATCCCCCTCCCCTTTTTAAAATGATCATGGTTATCTCTTAACACATAACATATTATCTGAGTTTGATCTTTTAAACTGTAAATTTCCACATTTTGGCAGTTTTATTCCAAATTAACAATTAAAAACATAAATAAATCCAGGGGGGTATAACTTTTTACAACTAAAAGCTGAGAATTTCTTGAAAGACTGCATATTACTTGTTGTTTTCTATGCCAGAGTGTAAAACTAAGATTACCAAAAAGGGGCAGAGCATGATATTATCAGATCTGATGAGCTCAGACTATGTGTTGAGGTGAACACTCAGCTACTACCACATTGACATCTAGCTTAATATCTATCTTTAAGCTGTGGGCAATCTTGTGTTGGTTAAGACTGATGAGTTGTGGTGGCCAACTTGAAATAGGCATATTCCAAAAATTACCATATTTTTTGGATTATAAGTTGCACTGGAATGTAAGGCGCAATATCAATTAATGGGTCTGTTTTCATACATGATGCGCACCGGATTATAAGGTACATTAAGCAAAACTAAAACATTTTGACAGATTTGTGAGCACTACATAAAATCGGTTCAAGGTTAGTAAGCACAACCAGAATCAATACAGGCTCACTGTTGATTTTTGAGAAAATTAAAGGAGACCACATATAGGTCTTTAAAATTTTTATGTTATGTCTGTGTGCTATCTTGACAATATTAATTCATTTTAATACACAAAATAATTCTTAGATAATTAATTATACCCTTTTTAATTCTGCCATTTTTAACTTTCGTTTTGAACGACCGGTTTCTGATACAAGTTCTGAAGTCCACGCCCTTCAACGATCTGTTTACGCCCTCTGTAACAGCCAGTATCTGTAATGTGTTGTTGTTTTAAAATTAGCTCTTTTTTTATTACTCATTTGACTTACTGTTAGTGTTAGCTTAAGATAACTTACCGAAACCCGTCTGAGCGCGCCGCAATTTGCTGCTCCTTTTAGCATGAGACCACCCGAATCCGATGCTAATGTTAGCTTGTTCCTCTTCCGGTGTTCGCCAGCTCCGCTCGTTGCACGCGGCGATTTTGGGAGTTATCGCTGTTCCAGTCAAGACAACACAAAGTTCACCAAGTGTCTCCCGTAAATTAATCCGTAAGGAGAAGGTCCTCGCTGCTGCGAGGCTGCTGCGAGGCTGCAGCGAGGCTGTACAGTTGAAGCTCCGCTCCATCGCGCCAGAAGCAGTGTCCCGTTGCCGCCGGTCCCTACGCCGGGGGTCCGCTCGTTTAATTTTTGCCGGCTGCGCGTTGGGAGCGATCGCAAATACACTAAAAATTGAACTAAAACATAAAAATAACAATTATACTTTATTTATAAAGCCATTTAAAAAAAACACAGCTGCAACAAAGTGCTGTACACATGAAATTAAGAACATATAAACAAAAGATGAGATGAAATCATGAAAAACAACAGTCATGTGTTTAATACAGAAGTGGGTTGAGCCTAACCAGGGGTTGCTAGGTGAGGGGCTGGACTCAGGTTGGGGTGGGTTGTCCTCTCGCTTGTGACGTCACATGCGAGAGTATTTTAAAACGAAACGTATCTTATCACAGTAAAATAAATCTACTTAGAGTAAATAAACCACTGGGTGCATTTTTTTGGCCTTAGGACCGTTTTTTTATGAAGTAAATACCCAAAGTTGAGTAAAAAAAACATTAAAAAGTGAATTTTGCATGTGTGGTCCCCTTTAAAGGATTTTGAGTGTGCCTCATAATCTGAAAAATATGGTTACAGGTATCTGTTCCAAATTTATAATGATAAATTTTTTTGAGTTTCATTAAAACTCCTCCAGTGGTTCATGAGATATTTTGCTAACAGACAGAGCTAACTATAAAAATTAATAGTTTTAAACAAAGTTGGCACAACATGTGAAACACCTAAAGTTTGTACAATATTGTGAATAAGTCTCAGCTACGAACACACCACATTTTAGCTCAACATATGTGAAATTGCTCAAGTTGTAACAATTTGTGTGTTTTCTAAGATTAGTTAGTTGAAGCGGCCATATTGACTTGGATTGATTCCAAACACTAATCACGGGTAGATGTTTGTTTAATGATTACTTCCTGAATGTCTCATTAAAATCTGTTCGGTGGTTCATGAGATATTCCGCTAACAGACAGACACAGGTATATTTATTACCGCCTGTTGCCTTTGGAGGCTGGTGATAAATAAATACTAATTTATTAGTTTTAAATGACAAAAACCAGGAGAGCAAATTAGCTTTTTGAAAATGTAAAGTTTAATTCATTCTGTAATCACTACAGCATGAAAACCACATTGATAAATTAAATTTCTGTCGTGTTAAATTGGGAAAACTGCACAGTAACCTGTTGTGCTACTGGTTTATAATGATTATACGTTATAAAATAGCAAATATAACAAACAGGTAAAAGTAAAATAAAATCCCACCTTTAAGATAAACCACATTCTGAAATCCACAGCAACACATGTGCAGCACAGAGCTTCGCCCATGTGTCGTTTCACTTCTTATCTTCTGCAAAAAGAAAGTTGACGGGATGAATCTTGAGTCCTTTGCTTCAACTGCGTTCTCCCTTCCATCTGCATGCTCCAAGTTTCAACTCGTTCGAAAAGCCTGCGGTGAGGTAAATCTGTACATATTATCACAAATGTCCGCTGCACGGACCACATTACAAAACAACTTCAAGGGATTTGTGTCAGAAGAATTGCATCAGCCGTGAACCGTAACCATGAATTTAATATGTTTAGATAAAACGTTCGGGCCCTACAGCTGGTAGGATGCGTTTGAAATATCTAAGAGGGCACTGGGTAAAGTCGTGTTTTTTTTTCTTGAACATAACCATCCTTGACTCGTACTCAGGTCTCCAGAGACCTCGGTACACAGGAGACATTTTGGACATGATGTTAAAGGCTTATTCCATACAGTGGAGATGAGTTCAGTAGAGTGCGGGGGCTCTGTATCATCACTGTAACCAGTGGTGTAGTCTACGTGATACGCAGGTATACGCCGTATACCCACTAGAAAAGCTTGGGGATTTCCGTATAACCACTTAAATGTGCCCAATGATACGTAACGTGACAACAAACACGCGTTGCATAAAGATAGATTATGTTCGCTGCTCATAAAGGCTGCGCTTTGGTCCGCAGGCTGGAGCGCGCGCGCTGCGCGTGCACTGTGCCGTGCGGCGAAATGCATTCAGGACACTTCACTGCGCCACGCGTCTCGCGGTTGCCATGGTTTCGTGTTCCTCTGTTGTACGTGAGGCTCACAGCCATTGGCTGAGCTGAGCTCACTACCATAGTTCTCTGCTCTGTGATTGGTTTCTTAAGAAGCTCCTTTATGATTGGCTGCTCGGGATGCAGCCGGGCAACAGACACGGTGTGGTAGAGCATTTTCGCTAACGACGACAGACTCAAAATGAAAAGGAAACAAGCTACACTTTTTGAATGTTTTTATAAACCAGCTGAACCCGAAGCTACAGAGACAACATTAGAAGAACCTACCAGTTCGACGGCCGAAACCAGCCATAATGAGGTTGATATCTGCATTTCCCCAGGTAAGTGTCGGCTAGTACAAGTTAGCTGAAGCTAGCTCAAGCAGCAAGTAACTGCATGTTTTTATCGACCTTTTCTGATGCCAAACTCCAAAATGCGCATCAAGAAACCTTGATGGAAACACGGTTACTGTCCAGAATTTTACAGTAACATTTCATATAAATAAATATGTGAATATAAAAATGATTTGTTTGTGACAAAGTCTGTCACTCCAATAATCAACAAAATGCTATGCTTTTTACTCTGTTTTAAAACTCCTTGTTTCATTTTTAGATCCAAATTGGCCAGCCTTGTGGAGTGAAAGTCAGGACATCCCTGGTTGGAATGGAGGAACAAAAAATTTGGTAAATATAAAAAGATATGGGAACCAATTTGTATATAAGGTTTAATTGATATATTTCCAACATTAACATATTATGACTTGATAATTTTAAAATAGTCTGATAATCATATCTTTCAAAAGTTTAGTACAGTATATTACATGAGAAATTATATATATGTGTGTGTGTGTGTGTGTGTGATCATTTCATTTTCACGTTTTAGTTGGTCATAATGCAAAAGTGTATGCAAATAATAATGAAAGGTAATAATGAATGTAATTGTCGACACATGCTTACAGTCTAGTGAATCAGTAGATTCTAGTATTATTACTGGTATCAGGAAACATTAAAAAATATACAAATATGACAATTTTTATTTACTTCCTGCAGGATGTGCTGTTTGCAGTACCATAACGTCAACTGGTGTCCTGACTGAAAAGAGGGTCTCCATATCGGAGGAGTGGGCCTCCTTCAAGATCCAGTCATCAGGCTCAGGTTTGTTGTGCATTTATTAAAATGTAAGCATCACAGACATTTTGCAATGTTAAATATGCTTAAAATTCAAAATAAATTGTCAATTACATTGCACTACATTGCATTTTTGTCTCTAAATGTCCTGATTAATCTCAGTAATCTAGGTAGAAAAAGGAAAAATTAAGTACCGGTAGGTCCTGCGGACAGGTTTTTGTCTCTAAGCACAGTATACCCACTACAAAAATGTAGACTACACCACTGACTGTAACCTAAAGAAACAGGAATCATACTGACATGTTCAGGAGATGCGTTATGAATTAAGTTTTGTTGTATTGCCCATAAAATTCACTGAGGTATAGCCACTTCTGTATACAGATAGTCCCCTACTTACAAACGAGTTCCGTTCCTATGTCCGTTCGTAACTCGAAATCGCCGTAAGTCGAAAAACACATACACACTGGCCATCACTGGCCGCCCCATATACACGCACATGTACGGTACTGTACAGTTACCAAGAACATCACCTATCCTAACACAGTACCCTTACCAAAAAACACATACAGTACATTTGGAGCCATGAAGGAAAAAAAGAGTTAATTTATTACTGGTAGCTGGTCAATTCTTCCTCTGTCTGTTAGCATGTTAGCTCGTTGCACCTCAGAGCTCTGCAGCTTCCTGCAGCTTCACGCAGTCCAAACTGTTTACAGTAAGGACTGTTAGCATGTTAGCTCCATACATTTGGAGCCATAATGAAGGGGAAAAAAGAGTTAATAACTTACTGGGAGCTGGTGAAGCCGTTTCTCCGCGATTTAGCATGTTAGCTCGGTGTCTCAGCAACATCCAAGCCCGCGAGCCCGTTCCTCTGCCTGAGACGTCCACAGAGTTCACAGAGTGTTTCCAGCTCATGTATCAGAGCGAGGCAACCTCTGATCGGACACACGGTCCGTGCAAAGCCGGCTGTCGAGACCGGAGCTAACCGAAGCTAACCGAAAACTGCCGGACACTGCCGAAAACTGACGGACACTGCCGAAAACTGACGGAAACTGCGTAAATCGGCTTCTAAATAATAATAATAATAATAATAATAATAATAATAATAATTTATTTATAAAGCCATTTAAAACAACCACAGCTGCAACAAAGTGCTGTACACATGAAATTAAGAACATTTAAACACATAAAATAAGATTTAAAAAAACAACAACTTTTTTTAATGAGATGCGTGACGTAACCCCAAAACGTCGTAAGACGGGGACTACCTGTAATGTTGATTATCTGTGGAAGCCATCTTGACTTAGACTGACTCAAAAAGTTGTTCAGTTGTAGACGTATGACCAGTTATTATTCTCTGAGGGTTTGCTTGAAATCACTTCAATTTGCTAACAGACACACAAGGTTGAGTTCATAGGTTAAAGTCATTTTAAGCACAAAAAAAGGCATCTGTTGAATTTAGTAGGTTCTCAAATCATTGCCACCAAATTTGAGCTCAAAATGACTAAAATTGGGTGAGTTGTTGCCATTTTTTCGTGTTTTCTAATATCAAGTTTGTTTAAGGAGCCTCTCTGACTGAGTTGCGTCCAAAAGTTAATCAGTTGTAGATCGGGGTGGGCAACATCTTTTATTTCCAAAAGGCCAAATCAAGATATTTAAAGCAAATGAAGGGCAGCATAGGGAGTTAGAAAATCTTTGAATTCTAACCTTTGTATTTTTATTGTTAATATGCTCGATAAAAATATAAGACAGACATGTTTGACTTTTGGAGCCTTTAAGGTTGAATCTAGTTCTGGAAACACAACAGCTTAAAAGAAAATGTTTTATTCTAATTTAATCTAAAAGATTTCAATGTATCAATTGAAAAGTTGCTTTCTGTTCAATTAAGAGTTTTGGGGGACAGTTGGAGATTGTCCAACGGCCACTTTTGGCCCGCTGGCCATACATTGTCTACGTCTGATTTTAGATGTACATCCAATTCTGTAAGATTCTGCAAAGTTCGTCCTGTAGTTCATTCGATATTTTGCTAACAGACAGAGTTGCTTTTAGTAGGCGATGGCATTTTTTTAACATACCGGTACTGTATATCTCATGTGATCAGATTGCACTTAGACTATAAATTGAGGCAAATTAATTTTAGCTCATTATCTGTAAAACTGACTGAGTTGAAGCCATTTGGCTAACGTATCTCTGCTGTGGCAGCCATCTCAAATTGGACTGACACCAAAAGTCAATTAGTTGTAGATCTCCGTGCAGTGATTACTTTCTGAATGTTTCATTATAATCTGTCTTGTAATATATGAGGTATTTTGCTAACGGTACAGACAAAGAACACACACACACAGATGGTTAAAAACATTATTGCCCTTTTCCCTCTGGCGGTTAGTGAAGAATATTTCACATCTTCTGAGTTTGAAAAGGGTCACACTCGTATAAAGAGTGTGCATGCAGCAAAAAAGCACATTGATATGCAGTAAAGATGAAAGTGAAACGCTTAAAGGGATAATCCAGATCTTTTAAAGCCGGGTTCAGCCAGGCATTATACATAATGAATACAGTATCTGAATGACCTCACTTTGGAGATATGAGTTTTATTTTAACCAGTTTGACTGATGAGCCATTCTGAGTTCAAAAGTGGAAATCGGCTGTCCTAAAACACATCCAACTGCACATTTTTTCTATCTGGCATTACAGTACATTGTTTTTCTCGTATTTCAGGAAGTGCCACAACTAGCTGCTGCAAGCTGCACGTGCAAACAACTAGCTAGTTCTATATGAATCACGAGATAATGTAAAAATGTTGGTTGTGCAAATATTAAAACAACAAAAAAAGCACTTTGATATTTTGGAGACTGTTGTTTTAAAATAGCAGAAATCCATTTTGGCTCTGGCTCTGCTCTGACTAGCCATTAGCTTGTCAATTCAGTGAGAATTAATTTAACAAGAACGGCATCAACTGTTCACCATTCTGCAGGACTTGAAAAGCTCATACAAGCACTTTTGAGTGCAGAAACATTTTGAGCACTCTTGTATCTTGCACATAAATGTGAGACAGAGGGCTAGTTGTAAAATCTGAATGATGGAAGGCAAGAAGAAGAAACCCACTGGAGGTGTACATATCAACAGCAATCCCCACTTGTACTTCCAGACTGAGCTCTGTATATATA